>ML787949.1:114874-134044 GCA_009831015.1 Picea engelmannii | reverse complement strand
AAAGTATCACTGATGAAGGTGGACACTTTGAAGAATGTTGTAGATTCATTAACAAAATTTGTGAGCACTGAGAAGTTCTCTTGGTGCAGAGAATACACGGGCATTGTTGCCCTGGATTATTGACTATGTAACCCTGTAACCCCCTGTGTGCAAAGAAAACAATAAGTGGGAGAATGTTGGGTATGTGTTATTTTTCCGGGATGACATATTTCTGGGACGACATATTACCGGGACGACATATTACCAGGACGACATATTTCTGGGACCACATGATATTAGGTGGTTTTTCGGCACATGGTTTTTTTGCCGATGGTTTTCTATTTCCGGTTAAGGAATTAGGGTTTTGGACTAATCCAGGTCATTGGGTTAGGGTTTTGGATGTCGCTGGATCCTATATGTATATTGTATTGTAAACAATGTAACACAATGTATGAATATAATATATGTTGGTTTTCCCGGTTTGGGTTTCCAGGTGAAAAATCTCTGTGTAATGTTTGTATTTTCCATTGTATCTTTTCTGTTCTTTTCTGAATATTAGTTTGCAGTAGGTATTGTGCAAGGTTAGAATTTACACCTGTCTATGCCTATAATACAATTGGAATTTATCACTCTTTAAAGTGATAAATTTAAATTTTTTGTTCTGATAAATTTCACCCCGCTGACAGGTTGAACTCCCCGTGGACCGAGTTCTTTTCGATCCAAGACATAAGAGAACATGTGGTAACTACTTTCCCTTTAGATCTATTTATACAAATATATTGAGAAGAACGAGATGGGGGACTTAACTTCTTATGACGGTTGTCCTCACTGCTCCAACCTCTGACCTTGTTGACCAAGCTCCTAGGTGCGGGAGAGATCCTGCAAACAACACAAAGAAACCACATTCCTCTACACTAGATTGTCAACTGAAGATATATCTAACTATGATGAATTTACAACGATAGACATGTGTGAATCAAAGACACAAACATGAAGGGAATAAGCCAAGTTTATATTAATGGAAATACAATAAATAAATCTCTTACAAATCACCTTTGGCATTGTAGTAACTTCTCCAAGCTCTCTAGTACAGCGCTTGCATGAATTTCTTGAGATCAGAATGATGATGCTTCAATGGATTCCTCTCACAAGATTAAAGGTTTGACACTCTAAAATTATTTCTCCCCACTTTTCACCTTGGAAATGCCCTCATTATATAGGGTTTAGAAGCTTAATCATCATGAGATATTTTGGGAAATAGTTGAGGATTTTTCTCCATGAGTTGGGATTTGGCTTCTTTAGGTTTCCTAGGATGGATCCAAGTAGGGTGACATGAATCATTAACCCAAACAAAATTGAATCTCTTCGTATTTCTTCCCTTAGAAAAAGATGGGATGGTTATAACTTCCTTTGACCAGGTCAATGCTCCCTCAAGGTTGAACACGGGGTGTTGGAAATGATCCCTAAGCATGGGCATGGGTGCATTAGTAAGGGTTCAATTCTCCCTATACATGGGCAGGGGAGTGTTGAACTTTAAAATCCTCCAAGGATGGTCAAAATTCCAAGTAAAAGGCATGTTTTCGTCTTTCAAATGATGGGATTCTTCTTACAAAATGACTTAGGGATTATGAAACATGTTTTTCAATGGTGTAAATGGTGGTGACACTAAGAAAAGTGCATGTGACACTTAGTAAGGTGCATACAACACTTGAAAAAGTGCATGTGGCACTTAATAAGGTGAATATGGAACTTTACGACACTTGCGACACTTAGGTGTAAATAGATGCGACACTTAGGTGTAAATAGATGTGACACTTAGGTGTGACATTTTGGTGTGTAATAGGGGGAATACCAAACAAATGATGGAGGAATTGATAGGTGACGGTTTTAGGGAATGGGGGATGGAGAATTACTCCATCGAGAGCGTCGGGTGGGGGGGTGATATATGTAGAGTGAATATGGTGGGGAAGGTGATGAAGGAGAGAAAGAAATATTCAATGGAGGGGATGGCTTGGAGAACAAGTAGAAAGTGGCAGTGAAATGTTACTCATGGGGATATCGATATGCTAGATTCATTGTACTGGCAATTCTTTTTGGGGAATGTGGTGGCATAGCTGACTCTGTACTCGTGGCATGTGTGAACTACCCAAATTGGATTACTTTCCCTTTCAATAAAATGAATCACTAGGAAAATCCTCCAAAGCCTGCATGAATTATCAGACAGGAACTGGACTTTTTACTTATGGAAAAGTATCAACCTGGTTTGGAAATATGGAAAATATGCACAAATTGTCAATCTATAGAGTCCACCTACATGATCGATATGAAAGTTGTGTTGTCAAAAAGGGAAATTATGCCGACTATGAGATGTGATACCTGATGTACAACCTATACTAAACCTACTCTACCCACATTCAAAACTGAGAGAGGGAGAAAATGATGGTTGACCCCAACGTGCCATAGTACACTTTCAACCTACTTCCATTAATTAGTCCCTTGAGTGGTTATACTTGTAAGGTTTCCATCTTGGCGGTACTATATTCATTGATGTAGACTAGTCGAAAAGGACCCAACCAACGAATGTGTAGCTTGTGAGGATGATGTAAATATTTGTTGTCATATAATAATATTAAAGATCCAGGCTATAGAATTTACAAGCGTATGTTATGGTCGTTCCATGCCTTTTTCCTTTCCTTTTTGACCACCTAGATAAAACTGACCATCATTTTTTCTTCCTCTGGTTCCACGAGCTCATATAATCTGTGTTGAAGGGTCTGATCACTAGTCATCTAGGTGGCTAGGAACAACAAATTATGGTGGCATGACCATTTCTTTTCCATAGACCAATATGAATAGTGTGTGCTTTGTCGACCTTTTTCACATTTTTCAATGAGCCCATAAGATTGTCGGGATGTGTTGATCCTAGAAATCACACTACACATTACAAACTTGGTTTCGCATGTTGCAATTCTTCATGGGCGTGCGCTTCTTCCAGTGATCTCTATGTCATGCATTGTACCTCTTCAAAGACTCGAGATTCCTACACTTCTTCTTGGATCATGGCTTCCTCAAGTGACCTCTAAGTCATGCACTACAACTCCTCACACGCTCTTTATTCTTCCATTTCTCTCTGGAAATAGTGCATGAACTGTTTTTGTTAGACAACATTAAACCTCGAAGGGGGTTGAGCTACATTCCTTATCTTCTCATCCTGATTTTGACTTGAGCCTTCACAATTCTCAAAGTCTTCTCCTCTCTTCACTCCTCCTCAGGTTACTACCTGGACATCAGCCTCCCCATTCTTCTTCTTATTCTCACACAGATCCACATGCACCATGTTGAAATTGGCATTTTTGTCTTCCTACATTTTCAATAAGTCAGGACAGTCTTCGGTGACATGCTCGGGACTATAACAGTATGCACAAAGCACACACAATTTGGTACAAAACCTTGAGACATGACCAATATCTCCACAATTAAAACACGTGGGAGTTCTACCTCCTCCTCTGTCATATCCTTGACCATGAATGCACCCATATCCACCTTTGGGAGTGCCTTGGTATCCACCTCTTTCTATATCTTTTTTCTTTCCACCCTTCTGCTCTTCCTTTACCTGAAATGCATCTAGGGTATTATCTTGCATCAGCTGGAGTGAGAAACAATTATTGACATCATGCTTGATGGGTTTATAAAACTTGCAGAATGAAGTATGGGTCGTCGTTTGGTACTTTTGAAAAGTTGGGTAGTGGGGTGGCACATGGCCCCATTTTCTGCATATCTCACACCATTCCGCCTATACTGATGGAAATGAACTTGACTCTCTCATCACCACACAATCTAGTATTACATGACATTCATCTCTGAAATGACCTTTCGAGTGGCATGTGGTACATGATACATGCTCGCATGTGACCTTCGTCTTAGCCATATCTTGTAACTACATTTTTTAGGTTGGCCAGTTGCGACTACACTTGAGCCAAACCTGTTGACGTCTCTACCCCTCCTAGAATAGCTTTGAGGCACAATTCAATTCCTACCACCTTTACTTGAGTCGTCACCTTTTGTTGGGTGAGAGAAACTCTGATATGGGGAAGTAACCCCGCAATAAACCATTCTCTGTGTTGAACATCCTAGATTTGGAATTTCATCCTATCCAATAAAATTTTAAACCGTTGGTCATAATCCCACACAGTCTCTCCTTCCTTCTGTTTGATATCCTTGATCTCTGTGATAAGTTGGGACTCTAACTTATATTTCTAAAACTCCCTAAGAATATCATGCTTAATATCTTCCAGGGACCTTGTTTGTCCCACCAACGCAGTGGCCTTGTACTTCATGTACCACGTCAAGGCTCTGTCCCTGAATGTGGTCTCTAGATGCACAATATTTTTTTCTTCATCTATGATTCTCTTTACAAACCAGATTGATTCACATGTAAACCAATGTTGCTCTGCATCATCCTTACATGTTCCATGGAACACGGGTAACCTCAGGGTACTATCCCGATTTTCCATCCTCAAGATCGAGCTAGTTTCTCATCTCTGAATACTAGGGGTTTTATTTCTCAACACCAATACTTCTCGTGGTGAGGTATTACTGACTTCACCTTCTTCTTCACTCATACATTTTCTTCTATCTTCTTATTCTCTCTGTTCTACTCCAATTGTTTCACTATTTGTTGTACTTTCTTCTTGATTAAAAATGCACAAGGGGGGTGGTACAAAAGGGGGATAATTCCATCTTCTTCTAAAATTTCTCATGATTTGACCCATATATTTTCCTACTTGCAACTATGCAAGACCATCTACTATTGCCAAGTTTTCTCCCCCACCACTAAGGGAGCCTTTGTCTTCCTCTGCTATTTGCACACTACTACTTTGTGCACCATATCCTTCTCCTAGCAATGCACCACTTCTATGTTCTTCATCTTACTCTAAGGTTGTGTCACTCCACAATAGCCAAGGGGTATGGAATTCGTCACCTAGGCCCTTACTAATATCACTATTGGTATCCCCACTAGACACCCTATCCTCTATGACATGCCTCTTCGCAGGCCTATCCTCATTTGTGCTCCACTTTGGCACAACATACTCTTTCACACTACCCTGGTTTGGTTTCTTTTCTTTTCATCCTAGGCTCAAGCCCTCGTCGTGCACCCCTGGATAACTCTTTTTCACCTCTCTGCTCCGATTTTGTTTTTATCTCAATTCTTCTTGCATATCTCTCGACTCTTTTTCTCCTCTGTTCCTCTAGGTCCATACCATTCCTCACCTCATCTCAACAATTTATGGATCCTCCTCTATGGATCCATTTTCTCACTTTCCTCCATATTTGCAAGCTCCCCCCCAAGCGCTAGGGGAGTTTACTCAGTCATTCGATCAGGATCTATGTGCATCAACCCTTTCTCCATGAACAACATCTTTATCTAGATTGGAATCTCTTCCAGTATCCACTTCCTTGGGCCTTTTGCAAACTTTATTTCATCCTCACTGAAAGAATTGGTGTACTCCACAACAAACTCAACAATGTAGCCCTCTTTTACTCGAGAAAACTAGAATTCAATAGCCCAAGTCCACTTATTATCCAACACTTTCCATCTTTCAAGCTTGGCTTGATCCAAAACCAATGGTTCCAATGACCACATAGTAGAATCGGTAGCAGTCTGCCTTTTTATCCATTCATACAATAAATAAATAAATTCAACAAATAAAAGCTCATGCATATCCATGTAAAGATAGTCATATTTCCACTTATTCACATTCACTTTCATCCCCTGAGTTTCTCGCAGGGAAAACTCATACTCTTTCGTAGTCAACTAGTTTTGAATTTCCTCCCAAGATGGATGCCACCTCATCTTATGCCTTCATCATTCCCTACAAGAATTTTAGGCCCTGACAATGGAACCATTTTCTGGTGTTTTGTTCCATGCTTGCACATGTCCTTCTTAAAGTTGAGGAGTTTATACCCAGGGTTCATCAAGATTTGACCAACAAAAACCCCATAGCATCGGCATATCAATCCTCGGCCAAGGCCGAGGAAGGTCTCACCCGATATGCAAAGAGGATCACAGAGACCATAAGATCTTGTGACAAGGATCAATACTAAACACACAAATATCCATCGAGCCTGGCATTCATGCAACTCATATCTAACAAGTTATTGTGACTAAGAAGTAAAATAATACACACACATATCCAAATAGTACATGATAGACACATAATAGATTAGAAATGTCGCATCTTTATTACTAGATTCATTCCATTACAACAAAGGCATACATTAAGTAAACTGTATTAGACAACAATAAAGGTCATATCTCCTTTTATATAAATTCCCAGAAATACAACACCCTGTGTTGTGCGAAATCCCTCCAAAGCTAATACATATAACATACAAAGATTTATATTTAGAAACATTACAACATTATACAAGCTCAGAGTGATCTCAATACCAAGGACTCAATGGATCTCATCTAAACATCCAACTAGCCTCAGTTATGATATCATTGCTTCCTTTTATAACTTCTTCTGCTCGAGAGCTATATCTCTTTTTTCTCTGCAGAACTCATTCTACTGACAAAACTTCCTCGCATGCTTCTGGTACCTTCATGCAGTCCACATAGTATTCAGGATTCAAGGAAATCTTAACTTCTCTACCAGCTCATATGTTATCATCTCCATGATCCCTTGTGCTACTAGAAGTAATCATTCAAGAGGATTTCCCGATGTTTTTTTTCTTGATTCAGGTGTGCTTCTTCTTGATTTCCAGTGTGGATCAAAACTGGGACTGGAGCACATTTGGTAATATTATAGGCATCAATTTTCACATGAAACTCTATATGACTAATTTTTCAGATCTGAAAATTTATTCCTAGTGATCTAACAGTAAAACCCTAGAAGTTATCACTGAACAATTTTACACTGAAAATTATTGACTGAAATTATATGCAGTGGAAACACAAAAGATCAGAGATGAATCATCAACACATATGAAACACAAATTTCAGTTATGTAACCTTTATAACTTCATAAATTCTAAGGGAAAAACAAACCCTCCCAACCAATACAATATCAACAAATTTGAGGACAACCTTGTCCTCTCATCCAATACAAATATAAAAAATATGAGGACAACCTTCTCCTCTAATTACCACTGGAAAAACCAAACCTCAGCAATATCCCTGGAAATATCTTCTTCCGACAAATCTACTGCAGACGACATGTACAACCTGTTGAAGTCACTTGTGGGCCTATATGATCCTTCACTTTCCCACAAAAACTTTGTACTTATGTACACGACTTTTCCCACTACAAATTGTGTACGTACATGACTATTCCCACTGCAACCCAGGTACATATGCAACCGTTCCCACTGAAAGCCACGTACATGCATGAAAACTTGTATGGACACTTTGTATGATTTGCTCCACTTGTACACTTTCTTTCTTCTACGAATGCCTCTCTCTCCCACATCTGTGATGTGATTTTACCTGCCAAGAACATAAAATAGAGAGTCGTCAACCCTAGGCCATATTTTCCACCATGCAGGATTTTCCTTTGTTGAAAATCACCAAGCCTCTTAGCATAAGTGCAAACTCACTTATGCTAGCTCCATCATGTCTCCACACACACTACAATATGAAATTTCACAATGAACTCTCTCTATTTATACAATACTAGGGGCTATATTAAGAATCCCCTATACAAATTCAACACCAAATTAGACTTTCCTATGGGTGTGAAGCCCCATCACAAACTCACAAATCCCAACTCCAAACCCATGAATCCCCAACTTCATTCCAAGGCGATTTTCACCAAACTTAAAGTGTGATGTGGTGCCCACAACGATTCCCACATTCCCAACACCTAGGGCCATGTGACAATACCTGCCCAAAGCTACAAAACATCAACATTAGGCCTAGTTTGCATTATCAAAACTCATTTTGACGCATACTCCTTTTCCTTCTTTGCGCATTACCTTAGTCGTGCGCAAAACTTTAGAATGAGAATGCACAAAACTTTTCTTTTTGTGCGTGCGCGAAATGAACCCAAAAATTTGGGTGCCAAAAGTAATTTAGATAAATTATATTAATAGTATACAAAAGGTGTTACACACAATCCCTATTGTAACTTGCTTTTATAGAAAACATGCCACAGTTCTTCAAAAAAAGTCTAGGGGCATTCTAATATTTTTCCTATCCCATAAAGGGATTTAGTGAAATAAAAAATTGATAATAACATAAAATAATATCATAGCTTTCTAGTTTTACAAAATAACTACTTATAGCAGATACTATCATTACATATATATCAAATGAAAACACAACTCAAAATTGAAATCTAGTATGACAAAGGCTAATCCGCTAATCCTCATTGCATGCAATCAAGCCAACATTGATGAATATGGGAGGTGTATCCTCCTTAGGATTTGTCCTACCAACTTCATCGTATTGAATTTCTTCCTTATTTCATTGCTCATCTTCCTTCATCCCTATAGGTTGTCTTTCCTCATCCAAATCTTCACTTTTTGCCTCCAACCCCCAAATTTCATTGATTAAGTTATCATATTTATAGTTAGGATCATCCAATTTTTTATCTAATTGGTCCAATTTAGTGAATATTTCATTCTACTGGGAACTTCTTGCTTCCACATTCATGGCAATGAATGTTTTTATATCCCAATATATTTCCACAAGATTTGAGAATGTGGTGTCTCTGATTCAAGAAAAATACTATCTATAATCCACGAGAATATCTCCTCATTTACTTTAACACTAGAGGTCATATCACTCTGTTCCCTAACCCTTCTTTCAATATCCTCTACTTCTCTCTTTATCTACTTTGAAAATTGAATGTTGTAAGCTACCATTTCCACCATTGTTGAGGACTTTTCCCTATTCCTTGAGTGACTCTAAGGAGGGACATAGTTCATCCTGCATTTCCTCGGCCTCCCTTTCCAAATTCCCTAATTGATATCACCTTGATCAAAATGTTGTTTGCTCCTATCCTCACAAAAAAAATATTCTACTATGAATTCCATTGATATGGACTATGTTTCTTGAGCCAAGGGTGCCTATCCAATATTGGCATATCGAGAGCCAAATTCTAGTGATGGACCAATGGTGAGACAAATTCAAAGGATGGAGATAAAATCTTTCAACTAACCATCCAAACATATAAACCCATTGACTTCAAATATTATAATATTCTCCTTGCACAATTGAGTATGTCTAATTCTTTTCACAAATGTCAATTCTCCTATCATAAGCCATCATAAAAGATACCATGTCCATGCTTGCTTCTACCATAATTCTACTCGTTAAGGCTTGTCCTTGAAAAGGGAAGAAAATCCTCAAGTTTAGCACATGGAGTGCAAGCCATGATGTCTCCAGACATCCACCACCCTCTCTCTTGTCACCTCATATTCCATGCTCATGCTAGATGTCTTTCCCTCTATACTTCCTCTAGACACACATCAATATCACTATCATGCCTCTCTAACACCCCATTTAAGGTATATAAGTCATTTTCTTATTTGAATACTATCATTTGAGTTGCAAGAATACAAATCTCAGAACCCACATTAACCTAGGTCATATGTAGAGTCATACTCTAAGGAATGACTCCAATTCAATGAGAATAACCTAACCTAGATAACCTCACCTAGGAGTCCCATGACCTTGTGAGGAAAAGAAAGGGATACAATGGGGAACTATTGGGATTAAAAAAATTCCTAATGTTTAATTAGGATTTAAGGCCCAAAGGGGCTAAGATCAAGTTAGTAATTACCTACTAGGTGACCTTTGTTAAATTGAACTAACCTTGATTTTGCCCTAAAACCTAATTATGGCTTTTGATCACCTTTTGTGGAAAATACAACTAAGAAAGGAAAATTTAGCTTCTAGAAACTAACATGTTTCTTTTTGTGTGTTAGTGTGAAAAGAAAGTAAATGGATGCTTCTAGTTATTAATATGAACGGAAAGCAAGTTGCTTATTTTTGGTTATTATAGGGAAAGGAAGGTACTCTTAGAATTTTCTTTGTTATATATTCCAGTTGTGTTCCGGGGAAAGGGGAGTTCTATTTGGCCACAAGTTTGGGAAGTGATTAGAGCAGTTCAAGACTAATCACATCATTGTCTAAATGGGTAAGAGGAGATTGAGGGTGTACGTAGCTTAAGGGAGGTACTAAAGCCCATTGTTTGAGCCTGAAATTGTTTGGGAGAAGAACCCCACTGTTGGAGGTACTATGATATCGGGAGAACATGTGGGAAGAGTTCTTATGCATCCAAAACCTAAAATGAAAGGTGGTGCTATAACCAGTGGTCTCACCACTACATAAGTGCTCATGTTAGTTTGATATTAGGACATTGGCTTGAGTAGACTATTTTCTTATTGAATCAAGACTTAAGTGAGTGAACCACTAATTACTCACATTACATTGGGGCCTTGTATGGGGGGCATCATTGGTTTCCCATCTTTTACATTGGTTGGGATGAAAATCATCCCTAGAGTGTGATTACCCTGTGGTTGTGCAACAATTGGAGCTAAGCACTAGTTTGCACCAATGGACTAGACATCATCAGAATGAGTTGGACATAGATAAGTATTAAGTTATTTAGTTATTTTTTCGTTGCATGATGTAGAATACTTACTTTGATATTTGTAAAGAAAAGAAGTATGCATGTTAAGTTTTTTTATGTTTAATTTAGAGAAGGAAACCCCTTGAGAAACAACCATGTAGTAGACTTGCCAAGCTGGAGAGGTTACAATGAAGCCTTGGTATTCAACCTTTGATCCCTCTATGGATTGTTTATCCTCAACCCCGTTGTGGGTAATTCTCCCCAACCTTCCCCCCTACAACTATGTCTTTTATATACTTTGATCAACATTGAAAATGGCATTGGAAAAATTCACCATTGCAACCCCAAAATGGTGGAAAGATTAATACACGACCTTTCAAATGATTTTTGTTGAAATAGATCTCTCCAAAAGTCTCCTTGAAGAGATCTTGTTGGATTCAATGGAATATGTATGGAAATATAAATTAGACTATGAACCTGTAACTTTTGTTGCATGTTTTGTTTGATGGTTGGACACATGATCACCTATTTCCCTAAATGCAAAACTTATCCAAGGGAAGTGAAGCATGATGGATCCTTTTCTAGAAAGAAACAAAATAAAAAGCATATATGGTGGAATGGTGCTAATGTGAACCATTGGTTGATATAAACTGAGAACACGATAAAATATGCCACTTTGAATATTAGTGAAGAAAAAGAGATTCTAGAAGCACCACTCGAAGTCCTATTGATCCATATGGGAGTCAACTTCCCCTCGAAAGATCCTTCAAGCCCAGGGGGGATAGACCTACAACAATATTGAACCCTATACAAGGAGAAACCTAAGGAGAATATTGAACCCTACACAGGGAGAAATCAAGACGCCAACATGAACCGAAGAACCACTCCAAGGGATGCACTTAGCCTTGTGGAGGAAGATAAAGAAGTGGCTTTGATATGCAATCTAGACTCTATACCCTAAGACAATCAAGAAATTTAGACCCAACACGTTGTGCCCTAAGACAATCAAGAAATTTGGACTTGAGTGGCCAACAAAGCTTCCAAAAAGCAAGGTAAATTTGTCATTAAATGTAAAACCTGTAAATTACGAAGAACAAAATTGATAAGCCACCACACTATAAAGGTTTGTTTTTATGTCCATCCTGAGCCATGTTTACCAAACATTATTTACTTTTTATAAAATTTTACTTATTATTTTGCTAACCTTTTATTAACAAAATTTTTAACTAATATTATAAAAAATATATTTTAACATGTTCCTTTCCCCAATTTAAATTGAAAAAAATATTTTACCCTATTCATTTCCCCAATTTCCATCAAACTTTGCATCACTAACCCAAAAAAAAAATACAAGCAATATCTTCTAAATACATTAAACATTATCTTCCAAACACATTAAACATTAGGATTAAATTACAGTATGCTCATGAATAGCCACAAATATCCACTTAGATGGCAACGGTTTAAGGGCTCACCGCCACTCCACTAAATTTGTTCAGCACTGCAGCTAACCCAAATAGGAACAGCTGATCAAACCATGGAGGCACTAAAACGATATATATATATATATATATATATATATACACGCACGCACAACATACTCTAAAGGTCTCAGGCCTGATGAATATACTCACATAGATATTGTTATAGATATATATACATATACACGCACGCACACATACTCTAAAGGTCTCAGGCCTGATGAATATACTCACATAGATATTGTTATCAATGCCTATGTCAGAGACGTGTCGGGAAAATCTCTTCTCTCGTTCGCAGAAAGAAAACATGCCAATGCTGCTATCAAGTTAGAATGGAGTGGATTAATATTGAATCCATATGGCCACGTGGCAATGTGTTGATATGTAAATAATGTAAATAAAAAAATAAAAATATATTCAATTTCTATATTAATTGTATTTAAAGAAAAATTTGCAAAACATTTTTATAACATATAAATAATATATTAAACTTATTGATTTATTATTTTTATTCAATTATTTTGAAAATATAAGAAAATAGACAATACAAGCTAGGGTAAGCTAGTTAGACGAAAATCAAAGTAAATAGAGGATTGCAAATAGGGAATACTGTGAAGTTCTACAGCGTAGTGGAGGGATTATGACCGTTATCGTTGTCTGCATAAACTGAGTCTTTATCCCAGAAGAAAAGCACTTTAAGGCTGTAGAGATTGGGGAATTGGGGGAACAGGGGGCACGTCTACAGTGCCTTCCAATATCTGCAGCACTTCACTCATCGAGGGTCTCGCATCTTCGTCGTCCTGGATGCACCATCCTCCCACGATGGCAGCTCTCTTCACCTGTTCCACGTCTGCATCGTTCATCAATTTCTTGTCAAGCACCGCCATGGCGTTTCCACTGTTGATCTGGATTGCAGCCCACGTAGGGAAGAAGAGCTCGCTGGATTGCAAGATCCCGTCCACGTTTCTCCGCCCTGCAATGATTTCGATCAATGTCATGCCGAAGCTGTAGACGTCGGCCTTAGCAGTGATGGGCAGACCGGAGAGCCATTCGGGGGCCAGGTACCCTCTGGTTCCTCTCATGGTCGTAAGGACCTTACTATACTCTCTGCCCAGGAGCTTCGCCAGCCCGAAATCGGCCACCTTGGGACAGAAATTGGAATCCAAAAGGATGTTTTCCGGCTTGATGTCGCAGTGGATGATGCGGTCCCTGCTCTTCTCGTGCAGGTAGACGATTCCCCGGGCAGTCCCAACCGCGACGCCGAAGCGCGTTTTCCAGTCCAGCACCTTGTTCTGAATCTGATCATCGCTCTGGGTTTTGTGGAATAAGAAGGAGTTGAGGGAGCCATTGGGCATATATTCGTACACTAACAGTCTTTTGGAGGCCCTTTTGGAGCCCTCGGCGCAAAATCCCAGCAGCCTGACCAAATTCACATGTTGTGTGATTCCGATGGTCCTCACCTCCGTGCTGAATTGTTTCTCTCCTTGGCTCACACTCTCCAACTTCTTAACCGCCACCAGAGAGCCATCTTTCAGAATCCCTTTGAAGACGGAACCGAAACCCCCGCCTCCCAGCCGCTCGGAAAAGTTCTTCGTTGCACTCTTCAGCTCTCTGTACGTGAATACCTTCAGCATTCCTGGCAGGTTATATGTTACAGACGATCGCGAGCGCCTGCAACACCAGACAAACAACATCACAAAGGCGAGAATAACAACCAGACCACTCACCACACCGCCCACTAAGCCGGCAAGATCAGTTGCCTTCATTTTGGAACTAGAGGAGTCAGGCAAATCAGAGGCATCTAACGGCACAAACAGAGAGATCCCGTTGGAGGCCGTATCGGACAGATCTAGCAATTCACCAAACCACATTAGACATGCCTGTAAAGTGCTATTCTCAATGTAGGCATATGCGGTGCAGGAACAATTGCCGAGACAGGCCGCCTGGCACTGCCTTTGCCCTTGCCCTCTGTATTGAACTCCTTGAGGGGGCGTAGATTTGCCACTCAACTCTACAAATCCAATGGTATTGGTCCGGAATCCGGCATGGCTGCACTGTAATGGCGTCTTCCGAACACAGCCTCTTGACCACTGTTGAGAGTCCCATTCTTGGGTGTCTCTGGGGACAAAGCCCGTGAGGCAGTTGCAGGACTGGAGATTGTTATAGTGACATGATCCATAAGCCCCGCACACAGCATACACCTGGCACTGATCTCCGGGCTGGTCCCAAAACATGTTCCATTCGTTATTTCCCACCATAAAGTAAAGTCGAATTTCTCCCAACTCATCCAGGACGAAACGCGACAGATATGAAAATTGGGGCTTCACAGAATAACTGACATACTTGTACGAACCGTTGCTGAAAAGGGTGATATCGTAGGCGTAATTCTGCGCCATCTCCGGAACTTCGCTGAATATTTGACCATTCCAGACACCGCTTTGCCAGTAGTTGATCTGATTCTTGTACACCATAACGAGCTGGTCTGTTCCGTTTGCATCCATCTGAAGGCCGAAGGGTCCTGGACTCGGATCCCAAGTGCTCTTCCAGGAAGTCAGTTTCTGGGTCACACTGATCTTCATCCCAGGCAACCACGTATTTCCCGGATGGTGGAAGCTCTCCCAAATACTTTCAGAGGTATTCTCCGCACTCAGCACCTTCAAGTTACCAGAATCCGTCATCACAGCCGAATAAGGCTTCCTCCCGTTTCCCTCGGAGGACCAGACGATGGATCCCCCATACGACAGAAGGAGACCCCCGTCCACTGTGAGATTGAAAACGCCAGACGTGTTATGCAGTGGCCATTCTCTGTTGGCCACCCAAGCGATTGTCTGCTGTGAGGCCGTGGCGTACCAAATACCCACATACCATTCCTTAACGTTGTTGCTGGTGAGACTGAAGAATCCCAATTTGAAGACACCGCTCTTAGAAATCCTGGTCTGGTTACCAGTCAGAAAGGCGCCTAGCACCATGCTGTCGGAAGATGCGTCTACCGCATCGCCCAGCTTTACCTGAAATAGCAGCAAGAGGAAAAAACAAGACAGTTGCCGTCTCGTGCCATTTTCACTCCCCATTCTGAAATCTATAATCTATGAGCTGCTCTGCTGCCACCCCATACTCTGAATCTCTTATTAACATGTTTATGAGTGTTGCCCATTCACTCACTTGAACGAGTCTAATGCATAGACTAGTCACACTCGATTGTGTCCAATCCTGCATTTGACTGAAATACTGTAATGATATAAGATTTTCTAGTAGAATCCAATAGTTAAAACTAGTCGGGTCGATTCTCGTTGACCATATTTTTATTTTATGATTATATTTATAAAATTAAAAATTAAAATATAATATTTTAGCTTATAAAATTAATAGTTATTTCGTGCATCCTGTACTAAGACAGGACAACTGATAATTACTATATAGGGTAGTTGAAGTTTATAATTTATATATATTAAAATTAATAATAAATAAATAAAAGTAGTAGCAAAGTTGTTTACATCTAACTTAAAACATTTTTTTAATGTAGTAGTTATGTGTAATTTAAAGTAAAAAATTATAATAATTATAAAATATTGGAAACTTGTAATAATTTATTGTTTTTTATAGTCTATACCAAAAGAAAATGGAAAAAAGATAATGACTATTTTATGTTTTAAAAGTTGAAGTAGAATTGAACAAATCTAGTTAACAACTATTAATAATATAAGTGTAAATTGAAGTCTTCAAAACCTTTTTTAAATAAATTGATGAATAAAATTTGTGGCATATTAATCTTATCCATAACACTCCACTCCAAGATATTACTGAACTAGAACACACTTGTCAAAACTATTTAAGGTCACCTAATCAAACATTCAAAACTATCATAACATATCTAGTTATTTGCATCACAATAGCTCATTTTAAACTTTTTAATATTCTAGGTTAATTATGAAGTAAAGATGAGAATATAGGATTCAAAGTAAACAAAGAAATATAGTTATTATCATACTAGTCCTTTTTTGTAAGCAAGTTCTATTCACATTAATATCATACAAAAGAATATTACAATCATAGCTCTCTCTGGCCTACCAAAAACATGAAACCATACCACACAAAACATCAAACACCAGACTTGTTAATATCAAAGTTTGCATGTTTTTAAAACTATACATCTACCAAATGTTTAGGACCTCCAAAAACTTTAAAACCATAACCAAAGTTCAAACAAACCAATAGCAAAGCAACAAAATAACATAACTAGAGAACAAGACAAAGTGAAGCCACTCCTAAATCAATGAACCTAAAAATAATTATTATTCAAAGCCTGAGGAGCTCGATGGCCTCGAACCCTCTGAACCGGGGGCAGCCTTGTTGAGCAATGGTTCCTTGTCTTCTTCAATTACGACCGGGTTGACAGAAGTGCCTAGGTGACACTTAGCTCCAACCTTACCTTCATTATGCTCGCCAACAATTCAATTCAAATGCCAAACACCATCCTATGTACCACTTCCAACTTAGAACAACTCCTCATACTTGGTCCTATCCAATAAATCCTCATACTTGGCTCCATGCTTCTCCAACACCTAGGCAATGAGGATTTTAGTGAGCTAGTGTGCTCAGTGGCCTTGAAGACTTTGATGTTTCTATTCCCAAAGAAACTAGAGTGAAACCAAACTTAAAGTAAAAAAAATAAAATAATTATAAAATACTTGAAACTTGTAATAATGTATTATTTTTGCATGGTCTAAAATCAAAAGAAAAATAATAGTTTTATTTCATGTTTTTAAAAATTGAAGTAGAATTGAACAAATCTAGGTGTTAACTACTATTGATAATATAGGTGTAAATTAAAATCTTCAAAACCTTTTTAAAATAAATTGATGAATAAAAATAGCTCATATTAGTCCTATCCATAACACTCCAAGATATGACTAATTTAGAAATTGTCAAAATTATTTAACATCACCTAATCAAATATTCAAAACTATCATAAAATATCTAGTTACTTGCATCATAATATTTCATTTTAAAATTTTTAATATTCTAAGTTCATTATGAAGTAAACACGAGAGTATATGATTCAACGCAAACAAAGAGATATAGTGATTATCGTATTAGTCCTCTTTTTGTAAGCAAGTTCTTTTCACATTAATATCATACAAAAAATATTACAATCATAGCTTTCTATGGAATGCCAAAAACATGAAACCAATCCATAGAGAACATCCAAACACCATACTTGTTTATATCAAAGTTTTCATGATTTTAAAACTATACATTTACCAGAAGTTTAGGACCTCCAAAAACTTTAAAACCATATCTAGAGTTCAGAAAAACCAATAACAAAGAAACACAAGAACACATAACTACAGAGAAAGACAAAATGAAGCCACTCCTAAATCAACCAACCTAAAAATATTATCAGTCAAGGCCTAAGGAGCTCAATGGCCTAGAACAACTCGGATCCTGGGCAACCTTGTTGAGCAATGGTTCTTCCTCTTCTTCAATTATAATTGGGTTGAAAAAAGTTCCTACGTAACACTTAGCTCCATCCTTACCTTCATTATGCTCACAAACAACTTCAATTTGGATGCCAAAGACCATCCTACAATGTAACAACCCTAATTAACTATTTAATTATCATGGTTGATAAATATTAATTTAATTAATTATTAAAATAAATTTATTGAGTCTTTATTATAATATTATTAAAATTGGTAGTTGAAGTAATTAATGGGAGGGATAGGGTGGTTGAGGAATTCATGGGGGATAAGACGGTTGGAGAATGGAAGGAGGGAGTGGGATTCGAGAGAGGAGGATAAGGGAGAGGAGGAATAACTTGGGGAAGGATCGTTGGTTTTTGGAAGGGAAAATTTGGGGAAGAAGGAGGAAGAAAGGCTAAAAGAAGGAGTTTTAGTGAATAGTTTGGCTTGAGGACTCTCACAGGGAGACAGTTGTTGCTGGGAATTTTGGGCTCAGGGGCCAGGAAACCGCAAGGATTCTTGGAGCTAGGGAGCCAGAGAGGTTGTTCCTAGTTGGATGAGAGGTTAATACTCTGTTTGGGTAGGATCAACATCATTAACCAGGAAAGGTCTAAATCAACTAAGCTTCAGGTTGAGGTAAATACCTTATGCATTTTCTTCTATCATTATATTGTTTTCATCATTATATTATTGTTAATTATTATGCTATTAGTATGTTGATGTTGCTGTGTTGTTAATTATTATTCTGTTAGTATGTTTTTGTTGCTAAACTGTCAATTATTATGTTGGTAGAAGAATATCGAGAAAGAAAATTCTAAACTAAGTAGCAGTAATTAAAGAAGTAGATTATAAAGTATTTATGTATTTATTTATTTATTTATTTTTATGAGTCTTTGTAATCCATGCCTTACATACAAACCACTTCAAACTTGGCTTCAAAGAGCGTGAACCTATCCAATAACTCCTCATACTTGGCTCCCTACTTATCTAACACCTGGGAAATGAAAATCTTAGTGAGCTAGTAATGCTCAGTGGCCTTGAATACTTTGGTGCTTCTACTCCTAGAGAAACTGGAGTCAGAAAACCGGTTCTCAAAATACCTATCAATTTGGTCATTCACTATCAATTTCCTCTTCTTCTAGACTTCTTATTCCAAGACTCCAATTTCCTCCCTCATCGTTGCAAAGAAACTCACATGGTAAGTCTGCTTAGCCCACTGGGAAACTCTTTCAGATCTACTTATAGACAAGGCTATGGATCTCTTCCTAGCTCATCCAAGCATCTTATGATTTCATCCCCCACATTTCCTCGATCTAGGCCCTGATCCCTCCATGTCAACACCACCCTCAATATCACCCATTCTCTCTGAGTACCAAAGTATGAGAGGCCATAATACTAAAACCCCAACACTAGAACAAGATACCCAAACCATGAAAAAGACCCCACCAAGAAGGTCAATCTTACCAATGCCCCGAGGATAAGATCGCTCATGAAATATCCTGGAGAACTGAAAAACCCACCACCCTCTCCAACCAAACATAGAAGAACCCTCTAAACCTCCAATTCAAAGGAATTGATACCTAGCACCACAGTCATTGGGGTCATTGAAATCCATAGGAACCCAACCAACATCCTTTGCTAACCAATTTTTAGGAAGAGGGATACCAA
>ML787949.1:103868-114432 GCA_009831015.1 Picea engelmannii | reverse complement strand
CCCCCCCCCCCCCCCCCCTCTATTAGTCTCACCAATCACACCCTCAAAATTATGCTGGACAATCACAAAACGAGAATCCCATAAGAGCCAAAGCAACTAGCCTCTACATATGACCAAGCCCGAATGAAGTTGGACTCTCCCTTTGTCAATTCATATTTTCTATGTTTCATGGAAATCACTCAAGACCCCTTTCATTGCCATGATAGCCTAAGGGCTCATCAAACCCAACACATAACTTGAATTAGATTCTCTGGATGTACCATAAACTTCGCCCATGTACCATTTTCCTCCCATTATCCGACATTCTCCCTCCACATCAAGCACAATGAAACCCAATAGAACCTTGGGTACCATGGTTATCATATTAGTCATATGCATAGAAAGCATTCAAGGTCCTAAGTGTCACCCTATCAAGGCAATTATCTTATTAGTCCTTAATAAGTAAGAAATTATTGAAATTACCTATGGTAGATTGAATAAACTTTTATAATAAATTGAATAATAGTTTGTGTGTGTGTGTGTGTGTGTATAGTTTATAATAATAAAGAAAATAAGTGTTTAGTAAATTAATAATTGATAATGAGTAGTGAAGTTGCTTAGAACATGTTTCTTAATGGGTTAGTTGGATAATGCTTAAAAGATTAATAGGTTAGTAGATTACATTTTAGTGGGTTAGTAGCGTCAATCATAGATACTATATTCAACAATAATATACTATGATCAACCATAATCAACCCTAGTCGACCATAGTAGTTACAAAGTTAATGGGTTAGTGGTCAAGGAACATTAGTTGGTTGGTTGGTCAATGATTAGAGGGGATAGTGAGTTAGTGGATCAATGGTTGGAGGATGTGTTGGTTAGTGGGTCATGGTGAGGGGGTTAATAGTTTATTGGTCGGGGTTATTTTGGGTTATTAATTCAAGGGGAAATGGGTTAAATATTAAGGGGTTCATGGTAGTGGGTTGGGGTTAGTGAATTAGTGGTTCATTACATTAAATTTATGGGGTTAATGTGTTAAGGACTAGGGGTTTAATTGCTTGGTGGTTAAATAGGGTTAGTGAATTACGGAGCTAGTGAATTGTTAAGAATATAATCTCAATTTTCATTCACAATATGGGTTAAACCCCTATTATAACCTATAACTTATTTATCCACTATATATATTCGATAAATAATTATACTAATTAAATTAACACTTAAAATTTAATTAATTTTTATATATAAATAAATTAATATTGAATTTTCATATTTTATTTTTAATATATTTACAATGAAATAAATATATTTATTTTTATTTTTTTAAATATTATCAAAATAATTTATTGCACTTTTTGTTATTTTTTTTTGAGAAAGAAAAAACTTATATTTCATATAAAAGGAAATATACATATTATTGTCCATATAAGGACTGTAATTTATTATATATTGTCTTTCCTTTACATACCTTTACAATATCAAAACTACTCTCCATACTCTTCATATAAAAACTTTCTTATCTCGTCTTACATCATAAAAAACAAAAAGAAATACTTTTCCTCTTTAAAAAAACTACATCCTAAAATTTATCCCATCACATGGATGTACTTCAAAAAAAATTTGGAAAGAGAAGACACCACATCTGAAAGAAGAGCCTCTTTTGATAGATCATCCACTAGAGTATTGAGATCCCTGAAAATGTGAGAGATGGACAACCATTCTAAAACAAATAAGAAATCCCTAATTTGTTTCAACAGTGGTTGAAATCTTGGTACTTGGATATTTATGACCCCGCCAAAGAATCAACTATGGTCTTTGAATCACCCATGATTTGAAATTTTCTCAATATTAGAGTGTCCACCATGAATAACAAGGCCCATAAAGTTGATAACTCTTCCTTCATATTGGTACTTTTCCTGGCATGTATTTGATCTTGTATAAGTGTGAAGCCGAAATGTAAAGGACCACCCCTGCACCACATGAAGGAGGATTCCCCATAAAAAAAAAACCAACAAATACTCACATCCACCGAAGGAAATATCCTTTTTCGTTTTTTTTTTTACTTCTGACTTGTGTTCCAAAAAAATTATGGAAATTAAAGATGCGACCACCTATGAAGAGGGATGAATTTCCTGGAAGGTGTTAACGTTTTGAGCCCACGGAATAAAATAAAATAAGAACAAAGGAAGAGATATATAACTAGATGAGATCTCATTTTATTTCCATCATTTCATCCAATCAACTAATCCTCCACCCAAAACCTGAAGATGAACCTTCAACACTATTGAGATTGAAGCCCACACCATCTGGGTAAAGTAACATGTTACGAAAATATGTTGAGCTATCTCCTCATCCTACTTACACAATGCAAATCGACTTGGGACAATCCATCTCCTTTTTATTCCATTGTCCCATGTTAATTGTTAGAAAAACATGATCGCGAAGCAATAAAATAAAACAAATGTGGAAAAAAAAAAGATACACAATACAATAGAGACACAGATATATGTGGTTCACCCAGTGTGGCTACGTCCACCAAACAAATTGTTAGGTTTTTTTGTTGGATGTATGGGTTGACTCAGGTTCTACCTTAGTTCTCCAACAAAACCCTTTTCACCATCGGCCCTTCTGGTAAACCAGAAGGCTACACCGTGTATAAGGTGCACAACATAGTCTCACCCGAGATGGTTTATGGGTGACTACAGGATGCAGGTTTCTGCAGTCATGGAAGGGATTGGGGGATGTTCCTTTTACTTTTATTTCTACTTAACCACACATTCTAACATACCATTCAACAGATCTACTATTTCATTCATTCATAATCTTCATTGTGCATACATATTTCTAGTGCATGTTGTAATTTAAACCATTCATTCATCTAACCATTTAGCCATAATTGCAGAAATAACAAAATCATTCAGATACATTTGTAACACAATTTTTTACCGTGGTTCACCCCCCCTAGGCTACATCCACAAAGATATTATTTTTATTTCTTCTTCTTCATCAAAATGGCTATGTGTGCATTACATCATAGACTAGTAGTATGTAGTGAGACAGAACAACGTCGCACCAAGCTCGAAAGCTTGCGACCTAACCCTCAGTTACATCAATTCCATTTGAGCTCCACATCTCTCATCAAACTACAGTCTCAAAACTCTAAAAAGATTCTCCAAAATGGGCTCGTCGCACACAAACGCTAAGATGTGAATAAAGATTAAAAACTTGGATGCCTCAGTATAACTTATACCTCTTCTATTTATACTACAAAATGGGTTAAAACCCTTACAATATGAGTCCACAACCCTAACCCTAACATGTCTAGGTTTGTCCACATATGCGTTGGATTTTCGCAAATCCTACCGTGTGTTGCTTCCTTTGCCCTTTGTCATGTTAGTCTTCCTTATTTTCCTACGCAAGTTATTCTCTTTGGCCCACTTTGCCTTGCTTGGTGCACTTACTCCAAAAAATGCATGCTCCAACATGCCCCCAACACTAACTTGTGACTCATCTCGATCCACATAGACTTAGTTCACTTTCTACAGTGCTACATCCAGTGCATGCAACTTATTTTCCATCTTTGTTGTTGTTTCCTTTTCCTGTGCATTCGTCTCTACCATTGTTTCTACATCTTCTGTTTTCATGTGCTCTTTCAAAACTTCCCTACTTTATTCATGTACCTTTTCCATGTTGACTTTCTATGTTTCTAGCATTGTTATCATCTGTACTACTTTATCTTGCATGGGCTCCAACTGAGCCTCTCGTGTTTGTTTATCTTTTTGTGTTGCCTTTACCTCTTCCTGCAGTTTTTTCATCTCCTATGTGGCCCTCATTCTTAGAGATATTTCCATTGTCTTTTGTCATTTCTTCAAATCCTGAATTGCAAGGTTCAACTTCTCTTCTCTCTGCTCCAACTGCTGGATCATGTCATCTTCTTCCAAGTTGTTCCAAATGTTTTTAGTCATGTCATATAATTCGACAAATTCTTTAATTTCTTGCACTATGTTATCGACGTGCGTAGTAGCCTCCTGCTCTCTCTATTCTCTTACTTCAGGGGATGTGCTTGGAGTTAGTTTTTTTAATAACTTTGTTATCACCTGCTTGTATCTCTCCATGGGTTGTGCAATCTTTTTTATCTTTTCTTCTGTTGCGACCTTTGGTTCTTGTGTTTAGTCTGGTATGCTACTGTATACTTCTATGAGTGGATTCTCTAGTTTATATGTGCATTGTTTCTCCTCTTCCTTAACCAACATGATTTTCTCATAAGTGACCTGTAGTATCTCCTTAACTTGTCTTCCAATTTCTAGGTTGGTGGCATCCTCTCTAGCTCTAGACAGGACCTCCTACATCACACTCTCCTATAACCCATATAATGCCTTCATAGGTATATGTGTCAGAACCAACTCTAGATGTTCTATGTCCTTCATTTGTTGTTGCACGATGTTCTCGTTGGCTTCCAACATGTCTTGCGCGACTTTGAACTAGTCATTGTTCTTTACTATTGTTTGCACTGTCTCTTCATGTCCTTTTTTTACTGGTGCTTGATTTTATTTCTCTTTTTGTTGCACTGTCGAATGATGTACTGTACTTTGTTTCTGCCTCTGTAAAATGTCATGCATTTCTACCATCTTCTCCATAATGTCCTCCCTTTGTGCTTCTGCTGCAATGACTGCATTTTCCCCTCTATCATGGACTTTATTTGCGATGAATTTTGCATCATATTCTGTAATAGTAAGTAATGGAGGATACTTGTGATACTTCATTTTCTTTCTTATTTCCCGCTCCTATGTTCCAATCCTCCTTTTGGTTGGGGTTGAGGTCTATGCCTCAATTTTCTTCTTTGCTTTTTGATCCTCCTGTACCTCCTTCTTCTGAGAGCTATCTCCCTTGACCTATTCTCCTTTCATTTCTTCCCTTGACACTTTGTATTTATTCCTTGGCTTCTTGACTGCTATGCTACTTCTTGAGGTTTGATTGTGCTCTGTAGCCTTCCTTGTATTTTTTGCAGGACTACCTATCTTCTTTGATGGGCCTGCTTCTGCTTGTTCCTTAGGTTTTGTTTATTTCTTCTATGTTGCTGGAACTTTCCACTGTGCAGGCCAGTCCTTTACTATCCATTCTACTTTCTCCCGTGTTCTGCAGTACCTCATTTCTAGACACTTCTTCTTTGGGTCTCTTCTGGATTGTATCCACATGTGGTGTCTTGAAGCCTTAAAGTTGGCAATTCCTTCATTTTCCTTGAATACTTTGATTGGGATTCTCCATACATTGGTTGTCTTCTGCTACATATATTCTAAGAACATTGCGAATAAAACGTAGTTCACCTATTGGATTTTAGTGTCTTTTTCCTACCATAATGTTACATACCGTGTTGCACAACATTTCCCTTTTCTGTCCAGAAAGATTGTGAACTTGGGTTCCTTCCAACCTACCAATGCTATCAATATCAACAACCAAGAATAATGGAATTATTTCCCATTATCATGTGCATCCCTGCAGTCTATCAAAAATTGATTTAGTAAATACGACGCCCAACTAAATACTATCCCCTTTGCACATTGTGCAACTGCTACTATGAATCCTATCAGAGCCTCTTCCTTTCTACACTTCCTCAAGAGTTTTCATACCATGAGCTTGGTGGAAAACCTTGTCGCAGGGTCATTGATGTCCTTTATCACTATACCCATGTTTCCCTTATTTGTACCAAACTACGCTTTGACTTCTTCTACAATCTCCTTATCCATAGATTTGTTCTCTAAGTAATCCTCTGGTTTTACATCGCTCGTAGGTAACCCTGTGATATTTTCTATGAGATCTACATCTATATGGATTGACCTAAGCATCCAAAAGATTCCTCCATGTACCCTCACCAGTAGTTGTTTTACACAGTGGCCCACGTTCTTACCGTGCCCAAAATGCGGTATCTCTAGCAAATTCATAAAGCCTAAGTTATATAGTCATGTGATCCACTGCATGGGATCCAAAATTGGTTTTCCTGAGGGTCCTTTCTCTTCCTTGTTTTCTAAGTAAATTTCTTGCGCAAGGTCAGGAAACCTTTTTGTGTCTATTACATCGTAATCCACATACTTCAATTTGACCACTTTCCCTATCATATATTCAACTACCACTATTTCATCAAGGATATGAGGGAGCATGATCTCTACTAATTTTTTTTTCTTAGGGCATAGAAATAAAAAAAAAAAAATTCAGATACATATGCAACACATGTTTTTACCATGGTTCACCCCCCTTGGGCTACGTCCACAAAGATCTTCTTTTTATTTCTTCTTCTTCATAAAAATGGCATTGCACCCATTACATCATAGACTAGTAGTATGTAGTGAGGTAGACTAGCATCACACCAAGCTCCACAAATTGCGACCTAACCCTCAGTTACATCAATTCCATCTGAGCTCCACATCTCTCATCAAAATATAGACTCAAAATTGCAAAAAGACTCTCCAAAATAGGCTCGTTGCACACAAACTCTAAGATGTGGATAAATATTGAAAACTTGGATGCCTCAGTATACCTTATTCCTCTTATATTTATACTAAAAAATGGGTTAAAACCCTTACAATATGACTTCACAACCTTAACCCTAACACGGTTAGGTTTTTCCACATATGCATCAGATTTCTGTAAATCCTATCGCGCACTTCTTCCTTTTCCCTTTGTTGCGCTAGTATTCCTTCTTTTTCAGCGCATGATGTTCCCTTTAGCCCACTCTGCCTTGATTTGTGTGCTTACTCCCAAAAATTCCTGCTCCAACACCTTCCTTTATTATTATGCAACAAATGAAGGGATACAACCTACAACATACCCATTGTAACTACCTCTTCTTTCTCTCACGGTCTCCTATCTCAGAATACAATATTCACTCACTCATACAACCACAATGCAATTCCTTCATACATAAAAGAGGGTTTATTCTAGGGAAAAAATCCCTAACATAACTTCTACTGTCAGATCTGTGACCTTATAATGAAGGGTCAAAATTTACTATGGAATTACAATATTTTACAAGGAAAATTTTCTCAAAATTTCGTTGCCCCCCATTGACCTCCCTAGAAAGAGAAGTCGGGGGGAAATCCCCCCCACCCCCCGCCCCCATCAGGTAATGGAATCCAAATGCAGCTGAAACAAGACCTCTGAATAAGGAAGATAATCATGATCCACAACCAACAATCTCACACTTGGAGACTGATCGGAACAACTCTATTATTGTTGTACCTCTTGGACTATGATCCACCTTGGACCTGAAAAATTTATTGGAGACTGATCACAACAAATCCATTTTTGTTGTTCTTGTTGGACTATGATCTGTAATATCCCTAGGCCGAACCCAATTGTAAATGTAAATACAAATGTACTTAAGTTGGTGAGTTGTTTGATATCATTTTGTATGCACCTTTCATGGCATAATGTGCTCATGTACTGCGCAATAAAATGATGAAGTGTGCACATTCCCATATACCACGCGCAACAACTTAAGTGCACACGATTTTGAGGCCAAGGAGCCTTTGTGTATATGTTGTTTTTATAGGTTGGTGAGCTAGTTATTATAAGCTAGGAGTCTTATGTTTTTATTAGGCCAAAGAGCCTAGATGATAAAGGCCAGTGCACCTATTTTTGTATATGTCTCATCATTAATATAAAATACATCGCTGTGCATAGACCGNGAAAAGGGCTAAGCTAGGGAGCTTAAGCCAAAAAAGAATATTATATTAATATTTCTTAAAGTATAAAGTATGGATAATTATTTTATCCTAAATTCCAAAGTTGGGGACAAGTGGACCAAAGTAGCTCTCAACATGACAAGTGTCAAGTTGGGGACATGCATACATATTGTTGGGAATTAGTTCATTTTCGGGGATTCCTTCCATCATTCAGCCATTGAGTCAATCATTCCATCATCATACCCACACTCATTGAGCTATCCTCTGAACTTTATTGTTATTGTATATGAACCTGTATCCATAGCCATATTGTTTTGTGTAGTTGTTTAGCTTGGGAGCTAGATTGAAGAAGTGGGTTGTCAGGCCTATGGGATATTGAAGAGGCAAGTTGTCAGGCCCATGAGAAATCTCTCTAGGTGAGAGAATTGTTGGGAATTGATTTCCTGAAGGTGCTAAACTACAACTACAGGGCTATGAGAATTCTCGTCCAGCTTGTTGTTGAAGCTCGGAAAGGAAGTCGGGTAGTCGAAGGACTATTGAGCAGAGAAGGGAAGACTTCCTAGGGTGGGAAAAACATGTAGGGAATGAGGGACTGTAGGTTAGTTGGAACCTGTAACAGAGTCTTTCCTATTGTCTATGAGCCATTAGCCTGGTTAGTAATCCCTTTACCCGGGTGGATTTTAGTTCCAACTCGGGGGTGACCCACTGCTGAGAGTGATGAGTAGTGTGGTATAAGGCTGGGAGGTTCGTGGAAGGTCTGCACACAGTTTGTGATATTCTTACCAAGTTAAGTGTCAACTATGTGATAAATTTACATGCTTCATTATTATTTACGTGTTTATTTTTATGGGTTTATCCTAATTTTGGTTATAATTGTCTTTATATTTATGGGTATTTCCTGTATATGCCCCATTTATTTGTTTACTATTATTTCAGTATGAATCTGTGTATTTACAGAATGTATTTGTCTGTGTACGTTTTATATATAAATTTCCACAAGAGTTTTGTGTGTATATGTTTTAGTTGCATGCAGTTCAAAAACTTTATGTGGCATAACTCAGTTGGATGTTGGGTATGTTACAACATGGTATCAGAGAATGAAAGAGTTTTCTGGAGTAGCATGCCTTGGCCTGGGTGGTCGGGGATGTTACAATATGGTATTAGAGCTTCAATTGTCAACACTGAGCCTGGATGGGCCAAGTAAGTTGGGTTGAGGCGAAATTTTACAGAGGATTGATTTTGAACTGGCCAAATCTCAAGTTATAGAGCGTCCATGGTAAAAAGTAACAACATATGGGTAAAATTGGGAAAACCCCCCAATTTCTATTGTTAAATTCATGGGAAAATTGAGAAATTCGGCCATGTGGTGAGATATTATTGATTTAATATTTGTTCTAGCAAATTCAGACCTCAAATTGGTCCAATTTAAATTTACAATGAAGCCATGATAGTTGGAGCGAGATTAGTAATTAAAATTATCAAATTGTGACTTGAGTTTGGGAAAAATTCGTTTCAAAAATGTCAAACCGTAGCGATTTGTTGTTGCGGAGGTTGAACTGGTGCTATCGGGGAAAAATTGAACAAATTTCACAATTGCATAATTTCTATGGTAATTTGGAGAAAAATTTAAGCAAAAGCCCCAATTTCTGCAGCGGAATTCACGAGGAGTTGATGCGCATAAAAATGAATGTGTACAGGTGGGCGCACTAAAAATGCATGATACACAGTAAAAAGATTGTGATATGTAAAAATTGGGTGCCATCCGGAAAATTGATCCAGGTGGATATCGGGGGCCACCCACCTTTTCCAAATGGCTCAAAACAGTTTTTTTGGCCATTTTGGCAATTTACTATTTTTAGCAAGTTTTCACTTTCGAGGCCATTTTGAGGGCCTAAATGAAGTTTTTTCGAGATCAAGATTCTAAATGATAGCCAAAGGCATGATTGAGCCCCCAAAATGAATCTCCTCGACGATACCTTTCCAACGAGCTATCACACGCCTAAAACGGAGATCGTATGCAAAAGTTACGACCCTGGGAAGTTGATGCACCAACTTACCCAAACGGGGCCCACATGACTTTTGGCGCTTCATCTCCTAGGGTTAGGTTTTTGGATGTCTAGGACTTTTGGCATTCCCGATTATTGTAAAAGGGCCTCCAGAGCCTCATTGTAACCATATTCTTGCAAATGCGAGTAGCTGTCACATCTCTTCTCAGAGATAAGCTGCCACCATTCTAGCGAGTCTTTCACTCTGTATTTTTACAGTCTCTGTACATTTCTTTGATTAATAGAAATTGTGTATTACTATATATCTGTGTTTATGGTTGCATCTCTGATACATTTCTGTTATATTATTGAATATCTGCAATATCTCTGTGCATTTCTTTATTATATCTCCGCTCTCATTTCGTGCCGAAAATAATCTGGATCAGTGGTATCAGAGCAGGCTGCTCTTGTTCGTTTTTTTCAGTGCCTCTCCCCGACGAGGTCTGAGTATAGCAATTTGGGTCTCAATCTTGTCTCTCTTGAGGAAAATCGCTCTCGCACACCCAAGAAACCCTCAATGGCGGAAGAAAAGAAAAACGATGGAGCAAACAATCCTATCAGTCTGTTGCTTGAGCAAGCTCTCACGCGACAGAGGGACGAAATGATGGAGAATTTTTTCCACATCCTTCAACACCTGTCGATAGCATCAGGTGCATCTTCATCAAGCGACCACTTTGGAGGCACCTCGCCTTTCAAGATACAGGTTAATTTTGATATTCCCGTATTTGAAGGTCAAATAGATGCAGATGCCCTAGATAAATGGTTAAATCTGCTAAAAGGTTATTTCTCTGTTCATAATTTTTCAGACAAGGAAAAGATCACCTTCACACTCCTTAAGGCTCTCCCCCATGTCAAACATTGGTG
>ML787949.1:36509-78513 GCA_009831015.1 Picea engelmannii | reverse complement strand
CCCGTCAGGTAATGGGGTCCAAATGTAGCTAAAACAAGACCTCTAAGCTCATAACCAACATATTTCCCCAAGAAATTTCTGATTGAGACACAAAATGTCTCATGTTAAAAAACCTACGGGAGGTTTGGAAGGATCTCCCAAACCCTGGTCGGGGAAAGGACATCTTGAGTGGGATCAAAAGAAACGACCCATTTCTTGAGAACGAGACCCGAGGGGCCCCATCCCTGGCTCCTTTAAAAAATGCTAGCCAAATCCTCCTTCGATTTAAATTTGAAGTAGATCCATCCCTTGGCCAGAGTATGGAACTCTAGCCTGTAACCAAGGACCATTTCCCATTTCACATCCAACCAAGATATCAACACAGTCATTGTGACTATCTTACCACAAAATCTTCCCATGACTGTTCGACCAAGGAGCTAAGGGATTCACGACCACCATGTCTTGACCCACCACCATACTTTTCCTCTCCTTTTGGACTTTCAAACACTTGGATCGTTTGAAATTTTAAGGGAGATTATCTACATTCTTCTCCTCCCCAAGATTCGCAGAGCCACCACTACCATTTTTTCATTTGTCTGGCATACAATCTTCACCAACCACCAAAGAAGAATGAGAACACAACGAGTTTCCCCCCGTAGATATTTTTTCCCTTTGCATGTGACGATCATCTATCGAGGAAACGTACACATGTCACCTATCAAACTTAAAAGAATCTACACCTTTCAATGGAACTTCTGCACTGGGAGTAAAACCTGCATCCAAGACTAGAGGTTCGACCCTTACCATGCTAGTGGCTTGCCTCATCAACTATTGCTGGATGAAATCATCATCTGTTATGAAAATTTCCTCAGATCACAACCCATCCATTCCATAGTCCACTTCCTCCAAATCCATTTAAGTCATCCTCGCATCCCAAAGCGTCGACTTCAATGCCTCCTATGCTTGTGCTTTGAGATAAGCAACATAGATAGCACTCACCAAAGGTCTACCTCCTCCTCCATCCGTAGAATTTAAGCTCCTATACATAATAGATCTAGGCCAAAAAATGGGTTAAAATATATTATATTCCCTGATGTTCGTTGTAGGGTACAACCTCATAGGAGCCGAATGTGATCCACCCCTTACTTCAAGAAAAACTTATTCAACACTTATATATATATATATATATATATATATATATATAATTACACAATTCCTAAAATGTCATGGGTTGAAAGAATGTGTCATCTTTGTGATACTAAAAGGATTGAAGATGAAAATCACCTTCTTAAATTCTTTTGGGCACACCCACATTAGATCCCAATTTCAAAATATTTGTTCCAATACCATCTTCCTAACCTTTTCACTCGTCAAAACTATGGTAATTTATGAATACTTCTCTTAAAGTTTTTTTTTTTAACTGTAACGGATATGAATTTTATTTATTTGTAAAAGATAGGAGGGGTCTTTGCCTAAGCAGCCCCATTTACAAAGAAAACAGTCAGCATATTCAGTTTATGAGTTACAGCCTTTTCAAGGAATTTGATAGAAGTTATCGTCATTGATAAATATCTTCCCTTTCGTGAGAGAGCATCCTTTGTTTGCCATCTGATCCGCTTCACCATTCAGGTTTCTATGTATATTGTAGATCTTGTAGGAGGTGAAATCTTGAAGGACTCTTTTCAATCTGCCCAGAATTTTATTGAGACTAGCATCTTTGAAGAGGTCCTCCGTGTTTAATTTCGTTATTAGAATCTTTGAATCTCCAAAGACTTGGAGGTCTTTATCTCCCTTTTCTCTTGCTATTAGACAAGCTTTGAGGAGGCCGAGAATCTCCGCCTGGTTGTTGGTCTTCTGACCTAGAGCCCAGTAGAAGCAGTCTCTTAAGATCCCATCCGAAGAGTAAATGACCCCTCCAGCACTAGCGATCCTGAGATTTCCTTTGGAGGCCCCGTCAAAGAAGATTGTGGTAAGATTTTTGGATCTCCACCAGTTTATGAAACCGTCTTCGGGTTCTCTTATTTTCCACTCCGGTTTTTCTTTCTGAGGAATGAGGAGAAGCTTGTGAGGAGAAGGCTCAAGTGGGATAATCCATCTCCTTTTTTCAAGGTGGAGCAGAGAGTCTTCATTGAAGTACTGTTGTTAGGCTGCTTCCAAGAGGAATGCTTTAGCTTTGAATGCAACCTGAAGAGGAGAGTGTCTATTTCCATTAAAAATTTGGTCGTTATGGGCCAGCTATAGCTGCCAGTAAACGAATTTGGGGATGCCATGAGGATAGATATTGTTCCAAGAGGCGAACAATTCTGCAACAGTGCTCTGAGGGAAGGCTAGAATCTGCAGGTCCAAAAGAGAGAGCCTCCATGCTTCCTTGGCGAAATTACACTCCAGAAATAAGTGTTGGGCTATTTCAGGGCTGCTTCTGCATAGCTCGCATCTATGAGGCCCTACAATATTCCTTTTCTCTAGATTGTCTCCTGTAAGTAGCTTATTATGCACCAACGTCCAGAAAAATAAATTCACTTTCGGGAGAGCTAGATTGTCCCAGACTATCTTCCAGAAGGCCGGAGAGTGGCTTTTGTCCTTTGAATTCTGAAGTGCTTTGTATCCTGCTGCTGTGATGTAGATGCCTGACAGTCCCCAAGCCCAACTGTATCTCATATAGCGATTTTCAGGAGTGGCACCTTCCAACAATTTGGCAAGGATATTTTTTTGAGGCGTTAGCCAATCTGGTATGCCGTTGAGATCCCAACCAGCCCATTCTCCCCGGCAATCCCAAATCGAGAGATCATACAGTCTATTTTTTCCTGCGCATGCTAGCCATTCTCTGATATAGGCTATGTCTTCATTCCCCTCCAAAGGATCGCTCCCCATTATTCTGTCCTGCCACAAGTGAATTCGCTTGCCATTGCCCGACACTCTGTACAGGGATTTATTAAAAAAGGTGCTACTTTTGCAACAGAGTTTCCATACTTGCGTGCTGTTGGCAGAGGAGTCGAAACACAAGGTTCTATAGGAAGAATATTGAGCGTATTTAGATAGTAAAGTGTTGTTGGTCGGGTGATTGGGCTCGTGGGCCATTTTCCAGAGTAATTTTCCACCCATCGCCAGATTAACAAGGGTGGGATCGCGAATTTGGAGACCCCCCTCTGCTATCGGCCGTCTGACCAGGTCCCAGCTTGCTAAATGCATCTTACTTTCGTTTCCTTTCCCACCTTGCCATAAAAAATCTCTTAATAATTTAGAGATTTGTTCCATGACGTTTCTGGGGGCCAGCAAAAATGCAGATTGGTATATTGGGAGCGCGGCCAACTGAGACTTGATTAATACGACTTTTCCTGCTTTAGTTAACCAATAGCCACCAAAGGCTGCGATCTTTGTTTTGATTTTACAGATGATGTCAGACCATAGTGTCCTTCTGTTGACTCCATTTGTGATAGGGAGGCCGAGGTATTTAATCCGGTCCCAGCTTGCATGCCCTCTAAAACCTAGGATATTCGTGATGTTATTGAGCTCTTGTTGGCATGTGTTCCAACTGTATATTTCACTCTTTCTCTCATTGATAAGAGCACTTGAGACTCTACAGTAGCTTTTTAGGACCAAATCAAAGACTTTAGCTATTCTGGGGGACGCACCTCCGAGGAGAAGTGAGTCATCTGCAAAGAGAGCATGATTCATAGGTATGGCATCTGAGGAGGATTTTAGACCAGGGAGAGAGCCAACAATTCTTTCAACTGAGAGTTTTCTACTGAGGGCATCTGCCATTAAGATATACAGGAAGGGAGAGAGGGGGCAGCCCTGCCTGATGCCTCTCCGGGCTTGGAAAAAATTAGAGGGACGACCATTGACAAGGGGGGCGATCCAAGGGTTATCGATGCAGGCATTAATAAGCTAGACAAAATGGGGCGAGAAGCCGAAAGAGAGGAGAACCTTGATGAGAAAAGAACAATTGACTCTATCAAACGCGTTTTCCATGTCTAATTTAATCAACATACCTTTCTCTTTTCGCTTTTTGCTGGAGTGGATTGTCTCCTGGACTTGAATGACATTGTCGAGAATATGTCTGCCTTCCATGAAGCCTCCTTGGGGGCTGGAGATCAGCCTCTTGAGCAGAGGCTTGATCCTGCTTGCTAACAATTTAGACAGTATTTTATAGGATGCATTACAAAGTGATATGGGTCTGAATCTGGCGAATGTTTCTGGATTGGAATCTTTGGGGATTAATGCTAGATAAGTGGAGTTGATTCCTCCACCGATCTTAGCTTTTCTCATAAACCCCTTTATCATTTTTTGAAGATCTCTTTTGATGATGTTCCAACAAACTTTATAGAAATGTATCGTGAATCCGTCTGGGCCCGGGGCCTTATCTGATTCCATGGACCAGATAACTTTGTTGATTTCCTCCTTTGTTACCTCACTGGTGAGGACAACGTTGTCTTCATGTCTGATTAGGTGAGGAATATTCAAGAGGAATTCTGCAATTTCTGCTTTGGAGGCCTGAGTTCCCTCACTAAAAAGGTTTCTAAAGTGGTTGTCCGCTGCAGCTTTGACTTGAGTGAAGCCTTTATTGACCTGGCCCTCTGTTGTCTTTATTTCTGAGATGTGGTTCCTGGACAGCCAGGCTCTATATTGTCTGTGGAAGAAGGAGGTGTTCCAATCCCCTTCTTTTAGCCACAGGCTCCTGGATTTGATTCTCCAATATTCTTCTTCTTTTCGGAAGGATCGATATGTTGAGGATTGAGCTTTTATTTCTTGTTCCAAGAGGTCAGCTGTAATCCCTTTGCTTTCCATTTCTGTTTGCAGGGTCTCCAAAGTGTCCACTGCTTCTTTCCTTATGATGGTTGGAGTAGGGGTTGGTTTCTTTATCCACTCCTTCAGAGCTTGTTTTGTAGCCTTCAGTTTTTGCTCCCACACAAAACTTGGGGACCCTGAGAATGATTTGGCTCAGACTTCTTTTACAGTTTCGAAAAATCCTTCTCTCTATATCCATAAGGGGCTGAAGCAGAAAGGTATGGGTCCTAGATCTTCTTCATCTTCGAGGAGGAGCTGGATCGGCTTGTGATCAGATGTCAGCTTGGGTAAATTTTTTGTTTTGATTATCTTTTTCTCCATAATAAGGGAGCCTTGTACCAGAAATCGATCCAATCGTGCAGAGATATGCTCTGTCCCGGATCTATTATTGGACCAAGTGAAAAGGCCGTGTATGGGACTGAAGTCTAATAGATCCCATTGTTGCAATAGATCTTCCACAAAGGTCAACATCGGATCTCTGTTGTTGGAGCCACCTCTTTTCTCTTTTGATTTCATAACTATATTAAGATCACCTGCTAAGATAATGTTACTTGGGATATGCTGTTCTAAAAATGTTGAGAGGGAGGCCCAACATTCTCGTTTTTCAGAGTAAGTGACAGGGACATAGAGATTAAATAGAGAGAAAGTCAACTTACTTGCACAATGTGTCAGTTCCGTGAAGATCCAATGCTGGGTTTCATGAGAATTGTTGAGCACAAATGAGTCTTTTGTCCAAAGAGTTGCCAACCCTCCGGAAGAGCCCCTTGAACTTACTGCTTTGCCTGCACTTTTCTTCCACTTTGACTTGCTGATGTCTAGAAGCGCTCGGCCTTCTATCTTCGTCTCTTGGAGCATGAGGATGTCTGAAGGTTCTATTTTCTGGAGGTCCATGACTGCTTCAACTTTGGAGGCGTTCCCCAATCCTCTGCAGTTCTAAGAGGCGAGATTCATGATTTAATGAAGAGGGGGAGTAGGGCCTCCCTTTGTAGGCCTTGATCTGGTGTTTCTTCCGATGGACATTTCTATGGTGGGCTGACTTCCTTGAACTTTGAGTCTCTCTGCCTCCTCTTCCCTTAATTCTTTATGGGATTTCCTGCCTGCTCTTTTGGAGGGGCTCTCAAAGGCTTCATCCTCTGAAGAACCCGAACTATCCACTAGTTTTTTCCTTGTTACTTCTGCATAAGATGGGTTGGAGGGGCTACCTTGTGAGGCTTCTATCTGTATAGCTTCTCCCCCTTCTTTGTTGGGTGGAGGGGTTTCTGTGTGTACCTGATTTTCCTGTGTCGAACCTGCTGGGTTGGTCTGAGTTTTTTCTAATTCCTTCGGGGTTGCGTCCTTTTCTTGATTGTTCTTGGAACTACCTGGAGCTCCAGCGGTATGCCCTTTGCCATTTCCCCTTTTTTGATGGGCGTTCTTTTGAACTACTGTCCATTGATCCTCGTTTGTATTGTTTGCTTGCTCCTCTGCTTTTTTCTTGCAGTGCTTTGCAAAATGACCGTGATCATGGCAGTGTCTGCATTTGAAAGGAATTTGTTCGTAATCCAGTTCCTGAATGTGTGTCCATCCAGCGACAGTGAGCTTAACTGCTTCAGGCAAACCCTCTTCTAGGTCAACTTATACACAGATTCGGGCGCATGATTACTAATCTTTCCTTGCTGCTTGATCTATGTATTTTCCGAGCGTGTTACCAATGATCTGGAAGGTTTTTTGGTTCCATCAGTGAAGTGGAAAATGGGGAAGTCGCACCCACACCGGGATAGCGGAGGGGACATCCTGAGAGGGATCGAAGTCGGGAGACCATTTGTTTAGATACAGGCCTTGTGGTCCCATGAAGTATGGACCGTTTCTAAAGATGAGGCTTCTGTCATCCGATTTTTCGAAGACAAAGACGAAGAACCCCTTGCCCACAAAATAGCTCTTGACCCCCTCTTTAATCAAGGGTGTCCAGTTTCTTTGTGTCCAGTTCTCTACCGATTTTGGTGATGGCCAGAGGCTCGTAAACTGGCCTATTAACCCTCTCTCAGCGAGATTCAGAGCAGCTTTGCATGTTTCTTCTTCTGGAAGAGCAACCGTGGGGATCAAATCTAGTTTCTTGACAAACTTCTGTTGACTAGCCGTGGGGGGGCGCTTCGAACTTGCGGCAATCAATGCTTTGAAAGAAGAAATCTCAAGAGGCAGGTTGAGTGGAGGGGCAGAGCCCCCGCTGGAATCCATGGGAGAATCTCTGTTGGAGCTCTACATTCGCGGGCCTGCGCAGGCTTGCTCCCAATAACCCGAGCTCTCCGAACTGTCAAGCTGTTAGGGCTTCGACTGAGAAATGCTTCTGGTGCAGCATAGAGGGCGCTGACCTGTGGCCAGGGGCGCAGAGCTGAGCCGACGTCTAAGTCTTCAGCAACGAAAAATTTTCTCCGTATGGTCATTCACTTCTCTTAAAGTTTTTTAAATACACAAATATAATTTAAAAAAAACTCAAATAAATTCCTTACCTTTCTTAAAGTTGGAGAAACCAACTTTAATTTCAGTTAATTACTGCCACCACCATTATAAAAAAATATCCTTTAACAAAAATATTTATAAATTTTCTAAATTTAAGAATATGTTAAGAATATAAACACATATACATAAAATTTATATTAAGTAAAGATGTGAATATTCTCCACTCTAACCATTATCATCACAGGTGGATTCGATCATATGTTGTACGCATGATTGAAATTACTTTAGATATTTAAATTCATTTACAATCCATTTTTTTATTATTTTTATATTAATTTGTAAAGCATTTCAAATGTTTACAAATTCATTTTTTACTCGGTTAATAACATTGAAGTGATTATTTTTTTATATTTTGGCCGTATTGTTAGATTAAAAAATTAAAATAAAAATTAATTATTGTTATATTAAAAAATTTAAATAAAATATAAATAAAATGTAAAACCATAAGAATTCCTCCATGTTAATTAGTTTTGGTAATTTCGCTGTCTATTTCTCTAATATTATTAATTGCTCTAACATATTACATGTAATATGTTATATATATGTACTGGATACGTAGATCAATTTCACACACCTCACTCTAAGTTTATGTAATATGTTACATATTACATATTTACTGAACACGTGGATCAACTTCACACACTTCACTTTAAGTGTAGTGCTTCTTACTAAATGATATGTTTTAAACCAAAAATATTTAATGGGTTTAATGACAAGAACATGTGTTTCTTTTTAAGAGATTACAGGTTCAAATTCAGAGAGGGGTAAGGTATGTATACCTTCGTAGACTTTACGAGTCAAATCGTTGAGCGGAGAGGGGTCCCTTGTTCCACAAACAAGAGAGTCTCATACTCTCATTTCCTTTGCCTTTTTTCTTATAGCTTCCTATATCATTCAACGAATTAGCATCCTTTTCCATTTTATTAGATTAAGCGTGGAATTCTTTACGTGTGTGGATGTGTAATATATTGTGTGCTTTTATAAGCAATATGGTTGTTTCTTGATGTTTTAGGGGAACATTTCTCAACAATTTGAAGTTGGTCATTAAAAATCATAAGGGGAATGATAATATATTATGTTCAATGGACGCATACTGGTCACTTTAATTGCCAACTCTTCAATGTTTTATTTAAGGATATACAAGAATATTATATATATTTTTAATTACTATAATATCAAATAATTTTAATAATTATTAGGAAATTATAAAATTAAATAAAATCATCATATTAAACATAAAAAATAACTTAAGTCGGCCATGGAAAATAGTGACATGCATGATCCATCTTATGCGATAGTTTTTCAGTGCAAAACTTAATTTATTTTATGATTTCTTTTCTCACCTAAATATTTTTTTATCCTCTCCAGGTTCATCCAGTGAGCATTACAAGTGGATCAACTAATGAAACTCGGTGCCATTGTTGTAGATTTATGAAAATGTACTGTTGGAGGTAGGGCTTTAAATTGTCGTTAATTTTGTTATGAAAATGATTAGAGGTTAAAGAAAAATGTGCTCACTTACCACTGAAGTAGTGTTACTACATTTCTTTCCTTAATCTCCTCACAAGGGTCTACCCCAAATACACCACAAGAAAACTTGCAGGTTAGCTAAAGTAGTTAACTATCCAATATTGTCAAGTATCGTTCCTCTAAGGTTCCTTCTTGACAAATTGCTAATAACAATGGGATTATAGTAAGCTCTTGAAATTTCAGATTCATGTACTAAAAACATAGACAAATCAAATAATTAACCTTACAATTGGAAATTTCTTATGGTGGTAGAACTATTTTTTTTACAGCCAACAACTTCTAGATGGACAACATAACAGAGCTTTTTTTACAGCCAGTAATTTCTAGTTGGACAACATAACAGGGATTAAAAATCCAATTTCTCATGTCACACTTATTTTTTATTGTGTCAAGTGAAACGAAGAAAAGGTGAGGAATACACTTCCTAAACTAATCTAATATTTGAGTGAAAGGTAGTAGAGGCACAATATACACTTCCTAAACTAATCTTTGAGAGAAGAATGTGTATAAACCAAAAGAAAACATAACAATTGCAAACACATGAAATGAACAACAATCCATTAACACCATGAAAACCCACACTTTAAAGCACACAATGTATTATTCAGTAACTAAAAGGTTACAATACAAAATCTTTGTACTCTCAATGAGTATTCCTTACTATAGCTCTGTTCCACTACAACATTGCACTATTCTCTACTCAACAATGTAATTATTCTCTTGCCAACACTACAATATGTATGACACACATTCCCCAACATTCTCCCACTTGTTATATACCTTTCAAGGGTACAAGGGAGAATGTATTAAACTATGAGATAGTTGTTAGAGCCCATAATGCCCATAGACTCACAACACCACTTTAATTTACCTGTGCTCATTGGTTTCTTCAATGCATCTATAACATTCAACAAGGTGCCAACTTTCTCTAGTATCACCTTTCCATTCGCTGCCATGTCCCTAACGAAATGGTATTGGATATCTATATTCTTTGTCTTAGCATGAAAGGTTGGGCTCTTAGCTAGGAAAATGGCACTATCGCTATCACATTGAATTGTAATAGATTTCTAACTTATCCCTTCTTTTGAACACAACTTCATAAGCCAAATGACATCCTTAAAGGCATGAGTAGCTACCAAATAATTTGCCTCTGCAATGGAAAAAGTGACCATAGCTTGTCGCTTTCTCATCCAACTCACTACTTCACCAAACAACCAAAGCACATATCCGCTCATAGATCTCCTTTTATCTACATCCCCTGTCGAATCAACATCCACATAACCCTATATATCCACTGAGTGTGGGTCCCCTTAAACATAATTATGATAGAATTTATGGAACATTAAGAAGTACCTTGTAAATATCTAAACACCCTCTTCGTTGTGGCCCAATATCCATGTCCAAGATTAGCCACGAATCAACTCAAAACTTCCATTGTTTGGGAAATTTCTAGTCTAATACAAACCATAATGTACATCAAACTACCAATTGCACTAGCATAAAGAACAAAGGCCATATCCTTCATATATGTGGGTGTTGTAGGACACTAGTCAATTGAAAGCTTAGTTCCCACGTAAATTGGGACACTCAATGGTTTGCAATCTTCCATACAAAAATGTTGTAGAAAAGAGTTTGCATGCTTACTCTAGCTCAACCAAAGCCTTTTATTCAATCTATCTCTCATGATCTCCATTCTTAAGATATATTTTGCATCCCCCAAGTCTTTCACATAAAATTGTGTTTAAAGATTAGACTTCAAATCACGAATCACATCCTTACTATTACCAAATAATAACATACCATCTACACATAGAGTGATAACAAGTAAATGATCACCATCTTATTTGTAATACACACAATGATATGATTTGGATCCCAGAAATCCCAATCTCAACATAAAAAATCAAACTTTTGGTACTACATTATAGGAAACTATTTGAGACCATATAAATACTTTTAATTTGCAAATCGAAGACTCTTTATCTTTTTCGTCATAATGATCTAGTTGTGTCATATAGATCTCCTCCTTCAAGTCACCGTGTAGGAATGGTTTTTTCACATCTATTTGTTCTATCTCTAAATGAAAATTTTGTTTCTATATATAATTAGAACCTAATAAATGATAGCTTATAAATTGGGGAAAATATTTCACCAAAGTCTATCCCCTCAACCTAGGAATATCCTTTTGCAACCAACCTTGTCTTGTGCTTTTCGACACTACCATCTAAGACAATATTCTTTTTGAACACCCATTTACATCCAATGGGTTTATTTCCATCAAACAATAGGACCAAGTCCCATGTATCATTCTTTCTAAGTGCATCCATTTCCTCATCCATGGCCAATCTCCAAGACTCCTTATCTTCCATATCCATTGTCTCTTTCACAGTTCAAGGCTCATCAATGTTATAATATAAATAAAGAATAAATATGAAACCAGAAGGATTGTAATTACGCCTATTTGGATTCATTCTTTTCCAAGTAGAACTCCTTATAGTTTTAGGTGGAGTTTCTTCCTCCTCTTATGAACTCTCTAAACCCTCCTCTTCATCAGGTCCTTCATCAAATTCATGCTCACTTTTTGGTTCAACTTTCTGGATCTTTGGTGGTAGTTGAACCACTAACTTCTTATCATCCTCTTCTAGTTGCACCATTGTGGGAGAAGACTTAACTTCTATGAAAATAATATTTCTACTATACAAAACGTTTCCATCGATAGGATCCCAAATCTTGTACCCTTTCACACCAACACTAGAGCTGATGAAGATACACTTCACTACCTTATTAAATAACTTAGATGAGTTATCCTTAGGCACATGAGCATATGCCTCACAACCAAAAACATGAAGATGATGAAGTGAGGGTGTATTGTCCATCCAAACCTCTTCATAGGGGTCTTATCCACAAGATATGATGAAGAAGACCTTGTTGAACTTCGATTTTGATATGTTTTACAGTTCTAGATAAACCATTTTTCCCATTTTTCCCTTTCATCTTCACCTCTTCATAGCCTATATTACTTCATTTACCCATTTCAAGAGGTTTAGACTCCAAAGAAGCTTCATCAGGTATTTAATTAATAATTTCTAGTAATTTCCCATGTTTTGATGTTTAATTAGAATAGATCTTATCGCTTCCTAATTACTTGAAAAATTTCAACAGTGTTTGCCCTATTTTTCAGAGATCTCATAGTAGTCATGTGTTGCCAAAATGTTGATTTTCTATTGGATGTCATTTCCATAAATTATGTAACACCCTTGCTACCATATTTCCTATAGCAAATAGTTTCTAGGGACGGTTTTGACACGCCATTTGAGAGAAGATGAGGACAAATTCATAAATTCCACAACATGGGTTTTTTGCTGAATATAGCCATTTAGGAAACACAAGGGAAATTTTATTGGAAAGTGCATAACAATGGATGTATGGGCATGTTTTCAAAGAGAAGTTTTACGACAATTCACAGAATTCCTATAGTAGCCATTTTCTAAATTATTCATTTGGTTGCACATAGTATGGAAAAATTACATTTTGGTTCTTTGGTTTTATGCTCCAAATGGAAGGCTCCACATCACCCATTGATAATCTATAAACCATATCTCCCTTCTCCCTTTTTCATCCTCCAACAAGACGCAACCACCATTTTTCTTAATCCAATTTTTGGTGATTCAAAATTTGTGAAAAGAGGAAAAAGATGAGAGTTATTATTTTCTCACATGGATCCAAAGGCTCCTCCAAAATTTACTTCACCAACTAAACCCTCAAAGAGATCAACCATGAATCAAGATGAAATCCAAGATATTTATCACCATATGGAAAAGAAAATTATTGAAAATAGGGAACAAACGGAAAAGAAGATCATTGAAAATTGGGAACATATGGAGAAGAATACGAATGAAAATACGAATGACATGAAAACAAAGATGGATGAAAATAAGGAAGAGATGAAAAGAAATATGGAACAAATGGAACATAAGATGGATGAAAATAAATAAGAAATACAAAAATCCATGAAGGAATTGCAAAATTGCATGTCTATCATGATCTTTCATGCTCTACATGAGAGAATCCCTAAAGGAGATATCAAAATGCAAGGAACTCATGAAAATAAAGGTAGTATTCATGTTGAACAACCTGTTGATAATAAACAATTTTCAAGTGGATTTAACTCTAATAGTGGAGTTCATTATGGTAGGGGTCGTAAATTCAACTTTCCCAAGATTGAATTAAAGAAGTTTAATGGAACATAGGTATTTACCTGAGTGAACCAAATAGATCAATATTTTGAACTACATAAAATTATGGATGATAAGAAAAGGATTCACATAACCACTTTGAACTTTGAGATAAAACCATATCAATGGTATAAATTGGTAGTTAAAAGGAAGCCCCATTTTTATCATTATACTTACGATTTATTTACAAGATACATAGAAGGACAATATGGGAAAGTTTGGGAACATGACTACTTCAATCAATTGACAAGAATCAAGCACTCATGTGATATTGAAGATTATAATTCAAAATTTCAGGTATTGGCCTCAAGGGTGGATGACATAAGTGATGAACATTTGCTGGAAGCTTACATGGGTGGATTAAAAGAAGACATTAAACATGAGATTTTGTTAATACATCATGCAAATATTATGGAATCTATGTAATTTTCTCTTCATATTCAAGCCAAGAATAAGGATACACACAAGTCTACTATTAGATCATACACATGAATCATAGATCATTTTGGGGTTCATAAGACAACCATACCTTAATCGATAAGGTTGACACCTCAACAAATGGATGAAAGAAAAGAAAAGGGACTATGTTTCAATTGTGACAGCAAGTACAATAAGGGCCATAAATGTAGTGAGAATACATATACTATGAAGAGGAAAAATATTAGGAATTAGAACCTCCACAAGATATAGATCTGGAAGAGACTACTCCAACAATATCTTGTCATACATTGACCATCAACATTACCCCACAAACCCTCATGATACAAGGATACATAAAAAAGAAAAACGTAACAATATTGATTGATTATGGTAGTACCCATAATTTCATCAATTACAAATTAGCAAAAGATATCAATTGCTTTGTATATCCCTCACCAGAATTTCAAGTAATGATTGCAGATAGAGGTACCATAAATTGTTCAGGGAAATTCCATAGCATTAAGATCAACATGGGGAAGTATTTTTTTGGATAACCCCATGATTTCCATCCAAATGGGTGGTGTTGATGTTGTATTAGGGGTCCAATGGTTACAATCATTGGAAACTATGGCCCTTAATTTTTAATATATTTTCATGATATTGTCCTAAGATGGCAAGAAAATTGAGCTTAGAGGTATCCAAGGGAAACCCTCTAAAGTGATAAACTCTAATATTTTGATGATAGAGAATATACTAGAACAAGAAATAATCCTTGAAACGATGATTAAGGCATTGGATCATAACACTGTGCTCTAGTTTGTACTGTATCTTGATGACAAAGCATATACAGGTCCATGCTAAGCCTGTGTAGGCCCTCTTCATAATTGTAATGTGATCTTGTATAATATTGCTTTAATATAAATGTTGTTCTGAGATTTATTGTGTAGTGAAGTACTTGTATTGTAGTTTTATTGGTAGGACAAGCCAGTAGGCAAGCCCCCCTACTTGGTATGCACTGCAAATCCATTTATTTCTTAGTTAGATTAGATAATTTAGATAAATATGTATCTCAGTTTCAATTTTGTAGATTACTATTTCAATTCTTGTCATTTTGGTTCTCGAACTCTTATATGTTTTTCATTGCAAAAGTGTGGATTCCCTATAGAATTTAGGCATTGAAAACTAAAGAACAAAAGTGTTTCTTTAGAAATCACAAAACCATTTGATTCCCTTGATCCCAAACAAAGGATAGTGATTTGTGCCTATAAAGTAGTTTCAAAAACATAACTCCAATGACCAAATCAACCTCTATAGCATTTTCATTTATTTCTTCTCTTTGAATTTTGTTTATGTGTGTTAACGGTCGTGCGTGAGTGTGGTGTGCTACCAGAGATATTAAACATTGTTAATCCAAGGATCTTGAGAAAAATAAAAATGTATAGGACTCGAACCTACAGTCATAAGATTCTCTGGATTTCGTTTTATATCACAATATTTATTTGATTTGGTTTTATGCTTGGTAAAGCTACATAAGTTGTTTGAACTATTGAGTGAACTAAGTGATTATAGCCTCCATGTTTATTCTTGACTCCTGGAAATGATTTATTAAGCTAACTCCCATTTTGAATTCAATGGAATTAGTTTAGCATGGTTAGTTTCATAGTCCTACATATATTTTTCCAGCATCTCACAAGTTTATGGACTCTCGGGTTGATAGTTTAATGTCTCAAATTTAAGAAAATAAATTGAATTTTTTGTGTCATTGCCATGGAATTAAAGAAATTAAATCCTCATAGTTGTGGAATTCAAAAAACAACAATAGACATAGAACCATTTCCTAGTTTGGAATGGATTCCAAGAGGGTCTTCTGGCCAATACAGATGAATATTTTGAATACGATGAGGGTTTAACTACCAATACAACAACTTTTCAACACACTACACCCAAGAAAAGAGTAAAGTTTAAGTTAGAAGAAAATTGAGTGAACCCATCAACAATTTCTTCTCAATCATAGGTTTATGCATCCAATTATAGAATTACTAGAAGTAGGGTGAAAAGAGAATTGAAAGAGGGAAAAACCAATCAAGAAGAAGAAGTGTTTGTTATTAAAAGCACACTAAGGAGACCTCGAACATGATTCTATACAAGTGATACCCCTGTTCTGTCGAAGCCAACAAATATAAATATTGAAGTTATTGATTCCAGAACAATATGTCGGGATCCAGTGACAAAGGTAAATGTTTTCAACGCCCCTTGTTTTGAACCTAAGATTGATAGATCGGGACATGAAAATGTTAATATTGCATTCCTTGACCCATTCAAGGAAGCAATTTATTCCAACCATGTTCGTTATCTTGCTCCATCAAAAATAATGATCGAGGAGCATGAAAATTAAAGATTATAACTTCTAAATCAACATATTACAAATGAAAATTAAATATTAAAGGCTCAAAGCGCTTAGCTTCATAAGGAGAATGAGCTCTTAACTTCATTAAAAAAAAAAATATTGCTCAAGAAGGAAAGGAAATGGTATCAACAATTCAAACACGTGAAAAGGAAGAACACAAGACTAGAGATTAAGGGTATGAAACAATGGAACGAATTTGACCCAACATTGAAGCAACATAGTTTTTTCAAAATCTTGAGATTTTGAGAAAACATTTAGTGATAGCTACAAGGGGACATGCAATGATTTGGGTGTGGAGGAGATGTTGAACCCCAATTTTGATATGTTTTATAATTCTAGATAAACCATTTTTCACAAATGTTCCCTTTCATATTCACCTCTTCATTGTCGGTATTACTGCATTTACCCATTTTAAGAGGTTTACACTCTAAAAGAAGCTTCATAAGGTATTTAATTAATGATTTCTAGTAATTCCCCATGGTTTTATGTTTATATAGAATATTTTGTGGTTTCCTAACTACTTGCAAAGTTTCAACAATTTTCACAATGTTCTCCAGAAATACCGTAGCAGTCAAGTGTTACCAAAACGTTGATTTTCTACCGGATTTCATTTCCAGAAATCTGGTAGAACTCTTGCTACCAGATTTCATGTAGCAGACAGTTTTCAGGGACGGTTTTGACACGTCATTTTCAAGGAGATGAGGACGAATTCAAAAATTCCACAATATGGGTTTTGTGCAGAATATATCCATTTAAGTGTCAAGAGAGAATATTCCTCAAAAAGTGTGTAGCAAGGTATGTATAGGCATGTTTTTGAAGAGGATTTTTACGACATTTTCATAATTCTTGTAGTGAATGTTTTCTAAATTATTCATTTGGTTGCTCCTAGTATGGACAAATTATAGTTCGGTTCTTTGGTTTTATGCTCTATATGGAAGACTCCATATCACCCATTGATCGTGCATCAACCATATCGTCCTTCTCCATTTGTCATCCTATAGCAAGATGCAACCACAGATTGTCTTAATCCAAGTAAAAACATAAATGTGATGGTTGTGAGATCCATGTGTTTAGGGATCGATTTCATATGTATGTAAAGCCTTTCTTTTTATAGATATAAAATGGTATGAATAAATAGGGGAGAAATCATACCTATGGGGGAGAGTTACATTAGTGAATAGACTGAGTAGAGATGGGTCGGTGAAGCAGTCAGTTTGTTTATCTTAGAGTTGGTCAATTTGTCCAATATGATGGTTGTACGTTGGTGTATATTGTATCTTGATGATAGAGAAACTATAGGTACATGCTAAGCCTGTGTAGTCCCTCTTCATAATTGTAACGTGAACTTGTGTATTACTACTTTAATATAAATGTTGTTTTGAGATTTATTTTGTTGTGAAGTACTTGTATTGCAGTTTTATTCATAGCGCAAGCAAGTAGGTAGGCCCCTACCTAGTTTGTGTTGCAAATCCATTTATTTATTAGTTAGATTAGCTAATTTAGATAAATATGTATCTTGGTTTGAGTTTTGTAGATTAATATTTCAATTCTTGTCATTTTGGTTCACAAACTCTTATACACCTTTCATTGCAAAAGTGTGGATTCCCTACAGAAGTTAGGCATTAAATATTGAAGAACAATTAAAGTATTTATTTATCAATCACAAAACCATTTGATTCCCTTGATTCCAAACAAAGCATTGTGATATGTGCCTATAGAGTGCATTTGAAAACATAATTGCAATGACCAAATCAACCTCTCTAGCATTTTCATTTATTTCTACTCTTTAAATTATGTTTATGTGTGTTAACGACCATGTGTCAATGTGGTGTGCTTCTAGAGATATTAAATGTTGTTAACCCTAGGATCTTGAGAAAAGTGCAAATTTATAGGAGTTGAACCTACATCCATAATATTCTTTGGATTTTTTTTTTATATCACAAGATTTATTTGATTTGGTTTTATGCTTGGTAAAGCTACTAGAGTTGTTTGAACTATTGAGTGAACTAAGTGAATATAGCCTTCATTTTTAATATTGACTTATGGAAATTATTTATTAAGCTAAATCCCCTTTTGAATTCAATAGAGTTAGTTTGGCATAGTTAGGCATAGTCCTGCATATATTTTTTCAGCATCTCACAAGTTTACAAACTCTCAGATTGATAATTTAATGTCTTAAATTTAAGCAATTAAATTGATAAATAGACCTATTAATCAAGTAACATGCAATAGAAACTTCTTCAGCCCAGAACATCTTCTCTAGGTCCACTCCACTAAGCACAATCCTAGCTCTCTCCATCAATGTTCTATTCATCTGTTTTGAAATTCCATTCTACTTAAGGGTATATGGATTTGTCTTATGTATTCCAATGCCATCCTCCTTACAAAAGTTATCAAACTTCAAAAAATGGAACTCACTTCCATTATTAGTCGTCAACACCTTACTCTTCTTATTGTTCTGATTTTCCAAGAGAGCTTGAAGCTCCTTAAACTGACTAAAAACCATAAATTTAGTTCTAATAAAATATACTCATGTCCTTATAAAAGAGGCCTAGGTTTCAATGGTAGATAGGAAAATACCATGAACACCAATATCACATTTTTGAAGGAAAAGGACATGGAAAAATTGGCCTTCGCGTTAGGAGAAAGAGTAGTAGAAAATGAAGATGGAAACACACCACCATTCCATCCTTCTTGTGGTACATTGCAAAAGTTAGCAATGAGAAAGTGTGGAGACTTAACCTACATTAGCACTTAGAAGAAGTGGAAATCCAATCAATTGGAACAAAAAGAACGAGAGGTATACACCAGGTAATACATCCCTTGTTTGTCATTGTTGCAAGAGGAAAGGCCATTGTGTTGCCAGTTGTTGGTACTTAGAGGAATGTTCATTATGTAGGAAGAATTACTATGTTGAGGCACTTGTTGGGAAAAACAACCCACATGTTGCAAGCCAGATTGTTTTCAAAGGAGGAAGAACAATATTATTTCCCCAAACCAACAATGAATTCAAAGGCAAGGGGATAAAAGGAGGATGTCAAGCAATCCATATGGTAGTTCCAAGAACTTTTTCCACCACTAAACGTTGAGTGAGAATTGGGAAGAAATGTATTGGTGATTTTATGTAGATATTCACCCCAGGAACCACACAACAAAGAGAATATTGTGGAAAGTGAAGCCTAACAAAGATAAAGAAATCACTACAACTCCAACCCCAAGAGTAGAAGTATTCCAAAGAGTTATAGAATCATAGGAGGTCATCAGCACCATTGAAGGACAAGGGTTGACATCGACAACAAAGGAAACTACACTCTAATGGTTAACTACAATTTTCCAAAAGAAGATTCACTTCTTGGAGATGTATCGTAGATTGGTGCAAGGAGATAAACGACATTCCCTCACCCTCAATACCATATGCTATTGACGATTCTCACCTACAATTATACTGGTGTAGGATTTGTCAAATGTTTTGGGTGAAAGAAGGTGCCATGATTGCACACCAAGGAAGTCATTCAAGCAACATTTTTGCAAAGACAGAGTGCTTGTAAGAACTTACAAACAATAAAGGGTTGTTTTCATGCTAGGAAGTAATTGATCCTAGCAAAAAGAGGAAGACCACGATTCTTCTTGTGGATTTGTTGCATGATGGAATCTGCTTGTTGGGATCTCACTTAACAAACCAAGACTAGAATTCAACTTGGATTTCATTAGCTATTGATATGGACCATCTCCAAGTCTAATAATACAAGATATTTGCACATTGAATATGGGAATTAATTCTAAGAGAAGCATTAATATTGTGAGATTACTTAAAGTTGAGAGTTAGTTGCAAAATTTTGCACAACGAGAACAAGGGAGCTAGGAATTAAAGCTAGTACCATAACTAGAGCTAAAGCTAGTAGTTGGAGATGCAAGGCAGAGCCAAAGAAAAATTCATAGTTGCATCCAAAATCTAGAGTTAAAACTATGTTCCATAAAAGAAAATAGAAGGCACATTGATCTAGATTACTTTCCTTTAATATTGTGCAGACCAAAAAGGATCTAAATGGAGAGGTGTGATCCAAAATGGATTTCAACACAAGAGAATGGTTGTAAGACTTAGTACCTAGAAGTGTAATTCAACAATTAATGAAGGTTAAATAAAAACATAAAAGACAATGCAAGCAATAAAAAAAAGACAACAAAATAAAGAATACAAATGAAAATAGAAGAGAAAAAAAGAGGAATGGAAAATCAAAGTGTTGAATAAATTATTTTCATTGATGTCAAAGGTAAGTAAGTATTCAAATATAAATGTGAGTTTAATAAATACAAAAGTGGAAAAGTTAAGTGGAAGTGGGTTTACGTAAAAGTGGATTAAACATGAAAGAGAATTGAAAAAAGAAGGTAAAAGTGAAAGTGGAGTAAACATGAAAATGGATTAAAAAAGGTAAAAGTGAAAGTGGAGTAAACATGAAAATGGATTTAAAAAGGTAAAAGTGAAAGTGGAGTAAATATGAAAATGGATAAGAAAAGGTAAAGGTGAAAGTGCACATGGATTTAAAACTCATGGTATGTTAAACACTGAATTAAAAATAAAAAGGTGGGGGAATTAATTATTATTTAATAAAAATAGTGTCTTTTCAAATAAACATGACTTTTCATGTAAAGCTTATGGTAAAGTATAAATGTATAAGAGGGTTATGAGAAAAAAATGTGTGTGGGTGAAAATGTAATATTCATATACATATCATTTGAGGAGTGATGATTGAATATCATTCAAGGAGTAACGATTAAATATAAGTGAGCACAGTGCAGATCTGGCGAAATAAAAATGAGTGAGAGATTTGGCATTCTAGCAAGTAAAACTTGTAAAGGTAGATTTGAGGCATAAGTAGAAGAAGAAGCAAGAAGATATGGTGAAAGAAGAGTGAAAGAAGGAGGAGTGAGTGTCGAGTTGATCTGGTGAAAGTGGAAGTAGTGAGTGTAGAGAAGATCTGGTGAAAGAAGAAGTAGTGAGCACAAAGCATATTTGGTGAAGAAAAAAACAACAGAGGGGATCAATGTCTCATGTAGGTTGGTGCCTACAAACAACAGAGGGGATTGGTGTCTCCTATAGGTCGATGACTACAAAAAACAGAGGGGATCGATGTCTCTTGTAGGTTGGTACCTACAAATAGCATAGGGGATCAATGTCTCCTATAGGTCAGTGCCTACAAACAGAAGTGGAGATTGATGTCTCCAGTAGATTGGTGCCTACAAATTAATAAAATAAGTTTTTGTGGTTTTCTCCCGAAAGGGTTTCCACGTTAAATATTGTGTCTTCTAGTTGTTATATTTATGTTATTTCTTCATTATGGTTTAAGAATGATAAAAAGAAAAATATATCCTTACATTGATTCACTCCTCCACTCTCAGTATAAGTGTGTGCTCAACTAAAAGGACAAAGAATGCTTGGCCTTCCCATAATCCACCCACTCTCCTATATCTTCTTATAACTTAACTCTCAAAGGGATTTTTCTTTTGTTGGCCAAGAGAGCCATGAGTTGCTTTGTAACTAGAGATTTTCAAAATGAAAACTAAGCAACCATTCAAAGCTAGTTTTCTCATTTGGGTTTCCAAGGTAAAATCTCTTTGTATTCAATATGATTTTTTTTTCTATTATTGTGGATTTATGTTATATGAGTGCATAGATCTAAATTTAACTCCATTTGTTATTAATAGTGTGAAATATGATAGATTGTCCACATTAAAATGAACTAATTTCTAAGTTTGTGGTTAATTACAACAAATAGCATATTTAGAGCATCCATTTTACTTCCTTAATTAAGATCTATGGTTGTTATAATTTCGTTGTTACAATATTTTAGAAAAATTTATGTATTCTTCCCCTAAATAACAATAAATTGTAAATTATTAAGGTTGTACATAACAATTATTGAATTCAAACAAGCCATACAAAGAAATTGAACTTTTTCTTAAGACCAAATGCCCAAAAAATATGCATGCAATGGTTTATAGAGTTTGGAGGCTATGTGCATCACTGTACAAGTCGTACACATTCCATTCTAGTAATGTGGTTATCTCTTTTGGTTGTACATTGGGACGAGAGTTGAGATTATTTAATTAATCAAAGATAGTCTTAATGATCCAAGCATAAATCGGTGGCCACCCACCTATTCCACTATCTCAAAACAAGGGTTTCCATCTTGGCAGTTTTTCTACGATTTTTCAGGTCCCGAACTTCCAGGGTCGTTTTGAGGTCCTGAACGACATTTTTTGGGCACACCATAACCCAAAATATTTTCAAAGGAGTAGTTTGCGTCAAATGGAATATATACCCTACATAGACCTTTCAAACGAGCTATTATGCGCCCCAAATGGAGATCGTATGCAAAAATGACTCCCTTGGGAATTTGACATACCAACTACCCCCATTGAGGCCCACAAAGCTTTTGGCGTTTCATCTTCTAGGGTTAGGGTTTTGGATTTTATTAATGTTAAAAATTCCTCTAGAGCCTCATTGTAATCATCATCATCTGCTTACAAATGAGCGTATCCATCACATCTCTTCACAAAGATAAGCTTCCACAATTCTAGGGAGCCATTCACTCTATAATTTTATAGTTTATGTACATTCTCTCATTGATAAAAATTTTGCATTATTTTATCTCTATGTTTATTGCAATATTTCTATCTATATCTCAATATATATGTATATTTCATTTTTATATCTCTGCCTTCATTTCGTTCTCAAAATAATCTAGATTAGTGGTATCCGAGCAGGCTACTCCTTTTTGTTTGTTGTGCATGTCCTTGACGAGGTCAAGATATAGAGAGGTGGGTATCGAGCTAGTTTCCCTTGTGGATAAATTCTCTAGCCGACCCAAGAGACTTACCATGGTGGAAGAGAAGAGGAGCGAGGGAGAATAAGATCCCATCAAGTTTTTTCTCATGGAATCCCTCATGCAACATAGGAACGAGATGTTGGATATTTTTTCGCAAATCCTTCAACAATTGTCGACAATAACAGGCGCATCTTCTTCAATCAATCTCTTTGGAGAATCTACCCCATTCAAGATACAACTTAATTTTTATGTTCCTGCATTTGAAGGTCATATCGACGTAGATGCTTTGGAAAAATAGTTAAATTTTCTAGAAGGTTATTTCTTTGTTCACAATTTTTTCAACAGAGAAAAGATCACCTTTGCACTCCTTAAGTCTCTCCCCCAAGTCAAACATTAGTGGGAAACTTACTGGGATAAAAATTCCAAAGAGGAGTCTGGAATATTTTGGGTCGATCCCACTTAGGATTTTTTTATGGATGTTGTTAAGGAGAAATATTACCCTGTGGAAAACTATGATGACCAGTATAGGAGATGAACCACGTTGCATCAAAAGAGGGACCAAACAATGTCAGAGTTCATAAATACCTTCCATACCTTGTGCAACAAGTTGGGTATAAAATACTTTGAGCGACATTTGGTTTTGAAATACTACGGGGCTCTACATAGGTTCATCCAAACCAAAATGGAGTTTCTGGACATATCATCACTGGGATTCGCTTATAGATATACTGTCAAAATCGAGAAGCAATTTAAGCAGTAGAACAAGATGGAATATGGGTCTACAAATCCACAACAACCAAAGTATGGTAAAGGCAACCCTAAGTCATAAAACAATCAACCTCAAGACAACCAATCCAAGACACAAGAAAAGAAGGGAAATGGGAAGATGAAGAAGGACACTGGAAAGTGGTGTGACTTCCAAAAAATCCCTTGGCACAACACCGATGAATTTCACTTGAAACAGTCATTGGTATCTGAGCTCAATGAAATAGAGTTAAGCCCTGACTCAGACTCAGATTTAGACAATAATAAAAGGATATATATAATTGATGTTGAACCCACTACTACTGTTGTGACTGCAACAATCCAACCAGAACAAACAGAGGATCCTGAGGAGGGGGAGTGCATTTTCCATTCAAAGATGTGGTGAAGGGGACTCCGTTGCATTTTATTGTTGATAACGAAAGCCAAAAGAACCTCATCTCAGAAGATATTGCCAAGAAGTTGGATTTTCTGAGAACACCACACCCACAACCATGTAACATCGGATGGCTTCGCCAGGGATGAGATCTTTGTGTCAGCTAACAGTGCCAACTATCATATGGCATCAAGCCCTTCAAGGACGAGGTACTATGTAGTGTTGCCCCACTGGAATTCTATGAGTTTATATAAATCCAACCATATATGTGGAGGCATCATGTTGTTTATGAGTATCTACCCCGTAGTGTCATTTTTACTCTGGAGGGGAATCCCTACAGGATACCAGAGATAGTTTTGACTACTGTACCGACAAAAAAGTTCCGCAAAGTAATATCTCATACCGCCAAGTTTAGCCTCTTCAATACCTGGTCAGAAGAGAATTACATTGTAGCCTAGACCCATGAACCTTCTATCCAATAGAATAATATCAACAAGATTTTATAAGAACACCAAGATATTCCTACTGCACCTACAGGGGTGCCTCCACGTTGCCCAATCAAAACAAGTTATGATAAATCCATTCATGTTCTTTATGTTGCATCTTCACCGAAAAATTCATCCCACACTCTGAAAGATCATGCAACCAGATTGGGTAAATAGATCCAACCCCTCTAACAACAATTTAATAACATCCTTCAACAAGCTAAGTAGGAAAACTTCTTCAGCGAGGCAAGCAACTCACTAAGGTTCAGATTCAACGAAAGCTTCCCCGAGGACTTGACGTAATGGATACCATTGCTTCCTAAGGAGGGAGGATTGATCCAGGTGGAAATCAGTGGCCATCCACCTATTACACTGACTCAAAATAGGGGTTTTCACCTTGGCAGTTTTTCTATGGGTTTTCAGGTCCCGAACATCTGGGGCCATTTTGAGACCATAAATGACATTTTTTGGGAACGACATCGCCCATAAAAAACCCAAATGCATGGAATGGGACAAATGGAATATGTACTCCTCATATAGACCTTTCAAACAAGATATTGTGTTCCTCAAACGAATATCGTGTGTAAAATTTACGCTCTTGGAAAGTTGGCATACCAACTACCCCCATCGGTGCCCACAAATCTTTAGGTGTTTCATCTTCCAGGGTTAGGGTTTTGGATTTTATTTATGTTAAAAAGGTCTCTAGTGCCTTATTGTAATCATCATCATCTTCTTTTGAATCAATGTAACCATCACATCTCTTCTCATAGATAAGATGCCACCATTCTAGCGAGTCATTCACTCTGTAATTTTATAGTTTATGTATATTCTCTCATTAATAAAAATTGTGCATTATTGTATCTATGTGTTTATTGCAATATTTTTGTGTATCTGAGAATATCTCTATATATTTCATTGTTATATCTATGCCTTCATTTCATTCTCAAAATAATTTGGATCACTTAATTACTCCCTTCTAGTCAAATCATTTGGCATTTAGTGGTTGGTCTATTCCTTCTATAATCATTGGACCTATCCACATATTCATTTCATGATGTCTTGTATTGAAATTTTCACACAGCTATATTAATGCTAGTGTTAATTTTCATTAAGGAAGCATTATGTAATGGATCATGATATAGTATTGATTGTTGGATTGACAATAGTGACAACTAGTACATTTCCTCCCTTGGAAAAAAAAAACTCAAGCATATAATTAAATACCTAAATGTTTCTCTGAATTGGGATATTTCCATATGTGCATCAATGCTAATATTATTTTAGTTTGTATGGTTTAATTAAATAATAGAAGAGGCTTCCACCTCCACTAACTCATGGCTACTTTGGTCAATGCATTTTGGCTTCATTCATGTCATTATAGACATTGAGAAGAATATTGCATATATATGAGCATTGTTTGTACTAGAACTCGAGTTGAAGTTTGATTACATACATATGATAGTTTCCACTGAAGGACAATTGATTTGTGTTCATTAGTTATCCAAACATTGCATAACAAATTGGTAGAATTGTTCATTTTGTGTGGGAACAAGTCTAGAGACCGTGCAATCCATAAACACAATCTCAAGGAACCAAAGAGGGAATGAACAAATGTCTGGATGGACAGGTTTACAATTTGCATTGTGTGAAAAAATAAGACCATGGAATGTTGTCATAAAAAAGTACTTATTTGTTTGAATAGAAGTAAACAAATGGGAAAATTTATAGTTGTGTGTATGCAATAATAAAAGTTATGTTTGGTTGGCAGAATTACCTTCAATGAGAAATCCAAATAGAGTTCTTGGAAGAGGTTGTGAAAACAGATTTGATGTGTTGTGTAAGAACTTGTAAATGAGAAATTGAGTATTATTTCATCTATGATTATATTTCACTAAGTGTTGGGTTGTAGTGGGCATACAAGTTGTAAAAACTTGATTTCTTTTCCATTAATTGGTCTCGTTTTTTCATAGCAAGTAAACCAAGTAGTAAGCATGTATTAGAGCTGTTGTAGGAAAATTCCCCTATGGACAAGTGAATGTCCTCTTGGATATTAGACCCCTATGACCAAGACAGAAAGGTGCTAACTTTGAACATTGACATTCCTTTAAACATAGCTAAACTATTCAATAGAAAAGAGGAAGAAAGTATGAGTACCTTTTTATGAAGTTTATCCTCGCTTAGTCCAGGTTGAGCATGATCTTCAAGTCCTTCAACGAGTCCTGCAATCCAATAAAAAATGAAGACAAAACATACTTCCTATTCTATTATGATTAGTTTAAAACTAGATTTATCCAAAGAGACAAATTCATGCAATTGTACACAAACTTGAAGGAAACATGCCAAGCACATGTATTAATGAGAACAAAATAAGGTTCTTACAAAATTTAGATGCATATGCAACAAAGTTACCAAGTTATCTTTGTCCAACCCCTTGCTCGAATGATCCTCGATCAAAATGACAACACTTTTCACTGATTATTCTCCTCCTTTCACCATGAGAACGCCTCCTTATATAGGCTTTTGAGAGGCTTAACCATCTTAGATATTCTTGGGATAAGTTGAGGATATGGCTCCATTAGTTATGGAACTCCCCTTAGATCCAGACTTGGATTTGGATTCGATCCAAACTAACTCAGATATTTCTCAGCTGTCCTTGGAGATAAGGGGGATTTGTCCCAAATATTTTCTCAATAGATCGGTGCTCCCTCAAGGTTGGCCATAGAGCATTGCAACACTCCCTGCTAAGAGGGAAAGGAGCACTAGCACTCCTTGCAAGTGGGTAGGGGAGCGCTGATCTCCAAAAATACATTTAGGATGGTAATTCCTCAAGGTAAAAGCTTGTAAACTTCGCCAAATGATATATTTTCTTCTTCTAACAAGTCTAAGAGGATGTCCCAAGTGTTCTAATGATATCGTCTGTGATGCGACACATGTGAGGTGAAGATATAACTTTTACGACACTTGCAACAATGATAATGAGACATTGTCCAAGTGAGTAATTTTGACGTGTAACAGATTTCCCCCCAAAGTGCGAGGTCAGAAGATGAAAACTGATGACTGAAGTACTTTGTAGATTTTTCAAAGCAAGGGTATGGAGTCGGAGAACCTAGTAGAAGCTACAAACAACCATCAAACAAATGTTATGACATGTTTCAAACCCAAGGCATACATAGCTATGCTTGAGTTATAAAGGACTTTTTAAAGTATGGCTGCCACAAAATACACTGCAGATCCATAATTATACTGACTTAAGGGTATAGCCACCAAAGATGCAATGTGGATCTATAATTCCATGACATGAATTGATCGTAGCCATGAGAATTACACAGTGGATCTATGAGATGAAAAAACATAGCCACGAACCAATACAAAGTGGATCTATGCGACATTATATATATCTATGTGCTCAAATGCTCTCCTTTCGCAGCCTGGGTAAAGTAGATATCATAGTGAACACTCAACCCAGGGTCTTCTTACCGATCCTGATGTGGCACGAATCTAACCATGTGAATAGATGTTTTGATGTCGAACATGGTAGAAACCACTTGATTACTGGTCAATGAGGTAAACCGTTAACAAGTGCAAGGGAAATCACCAGTGATGTCAATGACTCCCAAGGTACCCTAGTACAATCCAACGAATGTGAATAGATGAGTTGAAGTTGAAAATTCGTGGAATCATCCGATCAGAGTTCAATGAAGTAAAACCACTGTCGAAAGAGAGGAGGCTTTCCATTGAGGTATGCAGGTCCCAAGGTACTAATTGGTTTCTATGTCTAAGTCCTAGATGATGTGTTGAAGTCGAAAAGACAAAACCCGTAGAAGGAGGGCCTTGATGTATCCCCCATCAATGACACGAAAATGACATAGAGATGTAAGATGGTAAATCAAATGAGTATGGACTGACACGGGTAACGAAACTGGAAATTCGATATGGTTGACTCTTGAGGTGGACAATTCCCTTGAACATTTAGGTACAAACAACAAAAACATGACATGGACCAAAACATGATGCATTGGATACTGTGACTTTCGTCGGGTGACCCAAAGGAGTAAATAAACTGAGAGGATTGGTTTAGTGAAAAGGTTCAACAGGTTGAAAATGTATGTGAAGACAATGTGTCGTGTTCAAGGGAGACTGCAAGAGTGACCTGTGATGTTTCCAAAAAATGGCTTGGCTTGCTTCCTTCAATTTTTTCCCCCATCCAGATAGACGAGTACATCTTTTTATTTTTATGAGCTCTAGGAGGATAACACATGTTCGATATAACTCACCTTTGGTAATTCCCTCTTCCTTTTTTTAATGAACTAGAAGAAGTAAGGGTGCGTTCCCATATGGGCCCTTTACAATGTAATTTTTTAACAAGTCCAGAGAAGAAAAAATCAGTGGTTTTTCATGTTTACAGAGTCTGAAAATAAATTAAAGATAATTCCAAGGTTGTCCTTTTTCGTAATATTAGTCTCCAAATTCTGAAAGAGAGATAAAATCATACTCAGGAGATGCCCTTTCAAAACCTTTTAAACGAGTGTGAAAGGAAGCAAGATAACTTGACAATCTTTTCATGTTTAGAGAGTCTGAAAAGAGATTAAAGGAGACTCTGGGGGGTTCCTTTTTTGTATATCCTTATGAGTCCGAAAAAGAGATAAAAGTCTACTCGGTTACTTTCTCATGTTTTTTTGAGCATGAGAAGGAACTAAGACCATGCTCATCAGTGTGACAAGGTTAATTAGAAAAATACTACTTCGAAACCTGCAAGTGATGACAAATCTGCATTCCAGGGTATTAGTGACATCTCCAAAAAAGATTTTAAAACCCAAAAAAGACTATAGGTTAGAAAAAATGAACCCTATATCAATGAAATAGGGATAAAGATGTTATTTACCATTGCATTTGTGCAAAACTCTTCTAGCATTGGTAATTTTGACTTCGGAGAGTGATTTTGAAGTTGTTGTCATTGGAGCTATGATCCACCATTTTCACTTCTATCCATATCAGGTTGGTCTTAAACTCTTTCTAATCATTTTGTACGATTTAGAATTTCATTTAAGGTAGTTTTTAGTCTCATTCTAGGATCCCTAGGAATCCATAGGCGCCGAACCATATCAACGCTCCCTCAAAGGGTTGAGGGGAGCGACGACCGTGTTTTCAGCTCCCTAGTATGTACTCCAGGGGAGCGCTAGCGCCCTGTGGATGCATTTAAGGGAGCGTTGATGCAGAATGAAAAAAGAAGTTGATATTTAAGCTAAAAACACCCAAAAGTTTTCTTTGATGAGATGATTAATGGATTTTAATTGAATGTTCTTGCAGTTTGCATTGATAAAAACCATGATTGAATGGAAAGAGTGTGAGCACGAGCTCGATGACATAGCTACGCTCCAAAACCCCCAAACAAGGGCCACTTTGAGGAATTGTGGCCTCCTCAAGTACTTTAAATTGCAAAAGATGAAGAAGGAAGTATTACTAATTGAGTATATGATTGGGTTGTGGGATGACGCCGAACATGCGTTTTAGATTGGACCACAAACGCTCAAAATTGAACTAGAGGACATATACTTTCTCACCAGCCTCTTGAAGAGAGGGGCTCCTATAATTTTTTCCAGACAGTGGGAAACTCCGAGGTATATGTGGCAGATCATTGTGTTCTGGGGTCGCGATTGGTTGGAGGTCGAATCGTGATTAAAGAGGTCAGAGAGTTGACACTACGATCCATATTGTTTTCCATAACCAATTTGGCAGGTAGCACCAGTGCACATTTGGCTTTGAAATTCCAAATGGATTATTCTCTACAGTGTGTGGAGCCAAGGTTGTTCAACCGAAGTGCAACTTTCCTTCGCAATGTGAAGGACCAAATTACAAAATGAATGACTGGGAAACAAAAGAAATTTGGGTATGGCTCCTTTTTGGTTTCATTCTTCCTAGAACGGATACCTCAGATGCAGCCACAAATCACGCTGGTGGCACGAACGGTGACTGAACCACTAATGGAAAGGTGGACACATTTGTCTCCAATATTGGAAACTGACTCGAAATTTAAGTTCACGGCCGACTTCTTTTCTTGGTTGAGACGTCAGTTGATCATCATTGAGGACTTACCATATGCCAAAGTAGATTTCCGAGGTAGCCTGGACTTGGCCCTTCCAGAGGGTATAGACTGGGATGCGTCAGGTATGAAACCAAAATCTTGTCATATGTTTTTTTTATTTAAATTTTTTTATATTATTTTTATATGTACACAAAGGGATTTTTAACAGATGCATTGTTTCACCATGTAGACAAAGGTGCATCACTTCCAATGGAGATACGGGCACTAGGGCATTGCAAAGATGCATAGATAGTCATAGAGCACAAGGTAGCGATGGGGGTCTCCGAGAGGTCGAGAGGAGCCTCGATGGTATTACGATGGGTGTCCATCCTCTTAGGAGGCGAGATGTACCCCTGCATTTGTAGAGGAATATAGTGGGGGTTCCCGAGAGTTTGAACCACCTACTTCGACGAGTGGCCTATGCAGTGGTGTGCTTCTCAGAGAAAAATGTGGTGCAGGAGGATTAGGATCCTCTATATGTTTTTGTAGTATTTTTCGTGATGATATCATGGGCATGAGGGCCCAAATTTTTTCCTTATATGTACCTTTTTTTATGTAAACAAACATTTTTCTATCACACAGTTTATATATATATATATATATATATATATATATATATATATATCCGAGTTTTGTTGTGCCAATGATGTTACGAATAATCTTGTGTGATGTGTTTATTTTACATGTGATTCATTTTCTTTATAAAATTTCATTTATGCGTGAGATACCAATCCAAAATATAATTTGCTAGCGAATTTGAAATTGTGTTAAGTTCTCTTGGTATGTGTCTATATTCTATAAATTCAAACATTCTTTCAAGACGACGAACTCATAGGTGGAGACGCAATAGGATAGGATTTTTAATGGCATAGACCTGATTAAGCTGACAAAACACGAGTTAAGAGTCTAGGTTAATGATAATACAAAATATACCTAGGGAGGAGGCCTTGGTTAAAATTCCAATGACAGTGTGATATTATGCCACATTATTGGTTACTGATCCAAGCAAACACCTCCTGAACTCACTAACTCATGAGAGTGGTAAATGATCCAAGCCACAGAAGCAATGTTCTGGGTGTGTTGACTAGCGCCATCCACAAACCCAACAAAGATAGGAAAGGAAGATGTCATATGTGCATGCAATCACAAGACAAGGTATAAGCGACTAAGACAAAAATCATACACATAAGAGAAAAGCATACACCAAAAAATATAGTACAGTAGTGTACAAAGCACACATGCTAGATGTTCTATGCATAGTACTTCTTAAGGTAAAGCCCATTCTGGGGTTCACCGAGAGAGATTCTATCATAGTCAACTAACTCATAGGTGCCTCTATGTAATACACATTTTACGATATAGGGTCAATGCCACAGAGGTTCTAACTTACCTGTCCCTAAATTATCGTGAACCTGGTCATAAACGAGGACTAGGTCTCCTTTTGCGAAAGTACAAGGGTGGACAAATTTTTCATATTGACTCTTCATTCATTTTTTATACATCTCGTTAATGAGAGCGACATCGCGATGTGTTTCGTCCAACCTAGTAAGATATAGGAAACATTCTTCTTCAACAAAAGTGTGAGGCAAGAGTTCTACTTTGAGTTTCAATGAAGGAATTTCTCACTTGATTGGTAATACTGCTTTGACACCATATACCAATTGGAAAGGAGTGAATCCAGTTGTAGTTTTCACTGAGGTATGGTAATCCTAGAGAGCAGAGAAAAGTTGTAGATTCCAAGAAGTTTTGTTTTCCCCCACAATTCATTGAATCATGGTTTTAAGGACTTTTTCGATAGCTTCAACTTGTTTGTTTTCTTGAGGATAGTAGGGGGATGAGTTCTCATGGTGAAAACCCAACTTGACATGTAACTTACTCATCATCTAGTTTTGAAAATGTGAACCATGATCAGTGACAATGGCTTGTAGAACACCAAATAAATAAAGTAGTGACAATGGCTTGTACAATAGTGTACAAAGCACACATGTAGTACAACCATCATTAAATAAAGTAGGCATAGCCTCAACCCATTTTGTGATTACATTGCATAAAATCAATGTTCCATTTTGAAAAGGGGTCGATGGTGATGATAGGATGCAGTGGAGAGGGGTGGGTGCATACCTTTTTATGAAAAACCTAGCAGGTTGGGCATCTTTTGACAAGATCAATACAATCTTTGAAGATGGATGGCCAAAAGTAACCGACACGTAAGATTTTATGAGTTGTAGCCATCCCAGAAAGGTGACCGCCACATGCTCCAAGGTGACAGTCATTAAGGACATGTTCAGCCTCATCATGAGTTAAACAATGTCGTAAGATAGTATCAATACCATGACGATACAAAGTGTCACCGATGATAAGGTAGCATTTAGAATGGTGACGAATATGACGATGTTCTTCATGGGGGATATTGGGTTGAAAACGTTAGGTTTGAAGATAAAGAAGAATATCTCCATCCCAAGGATCAGACATGTTAATGAGGAAAAGAGATTCATTAGGGAGAGAATCTCTGGGATCAATATCTTCATCAACATGGGGAAGATCGTAGATAAGTTCCAAAAAAACCAAGGAATTTTTAGCTTTTGATTTGGAAAACTCGAGATCGAATTCCTGAATAATAACGATCCATTTTGAATATTTTCCCCCAAGGACTTGACGGGTCAGAATATGATACATGGGGTTCGAGTCCTCAATGACCGTGGTAGTGCGTAACAGGATGTAATGGTGAAATCTCTGGACCGCAATGACGGCTGCCAGAGACAACTTTTCAACATGTGAATATCGAAGCTCGAGACCAGATAGACTCTTTCTCAGATAGTATATCACATGTTCCTCTTCGTGAGGGTCCTCTTGAACTAACACTAGAGTGATAGTGGAAGTAGAGGTTGCGAAGTAAAGGATGTAGTCTTGTGCATAATTCAGAGGATGCAAAAGAGGTGTATGGGTCAATGCATGCTTAAGAGCATCAAAATATAGTTGAGAAGTGTCATCCCAGATGAAAGGAGTGTCTTTCTATAACAATTCCATAAATCCTTTAGTAATCTCGGTGTAATTACATATAAAACGGGGAATAAAGTTCACTTTACCTTGAAAACATTGTAGTTGGGTCAGATTGTTGGGAGGAGGTAAAGAAATAATAGCTTTAATCTTTAAGGGATCCACCCTAATCCCATCTTGGGAGACAACGAAACCGAGGATTCGACCTGATTCAATAGTAAAGATACACTTGTGGGGGTTCAAACGGATAAGGTAGAATCAACATCGAAGAAAAATGGCATGTAGATGACCAATATGGTCTAATCGACTGGATGAATGGGTAGGTAAATCATCGAGGTAAGGTTTTGCAATATGTTTGATATCATGGAAAGCATATGACATGGCCCACTGGAAAGTGGCACTAGCATTTTTGAGACCAAAAGGTAGTTTTCGATAGGAGAAACTTCCCCACAAGAAGATGAAGTATGTCTTATGTTGATCAGCGGGTAGAATGTCAATCAAGTTGTATCCTGAAAATCCATCCATGAAAGATATAATAACGTTCCCAACGCAATTATCAATGATTTGGTCGATGAAGGGTGTGGGATAACTGTTTTTTGGACAAGACTTGGTAAGATCCCTATAATCAACGCAGACATGAATGGTTCCTTGTTTTTTAGCAACCAAATCAATGTTAGAAACCCATTCTGTCAAGGGGACAGGATAAATAAAGCCAGATTTTAACAGTTTCTCAACTTCTGCCTTTATGGTCACAGTTTTCTTAGGGTGAACCGGGAATTTTTTTTTTCGTACAAGTTTAACGCCTGGGTAAGTTTTTATTTCATGCATAATGATCGAGGGATCGATCCCGGGAATTTCCTCGTAACTCCCAATGAAGACATCGCAAAATTATTTAAATAAAGTTGTGTAATAAGCCACTTCCTCAGGCGAACAATTAGCACCGAGATGAATATTTTCCACGATACCTTCCTTGATCTAAATATCAATAGCGACCATAGAAGAGATGTTGCCTAAATTCCCCTCAGAAATAGTATCCTGGGTAAGTATAGGAGATTGGGGAGAATCAACAACATCAGGGGGGAAGATAGAGTGTATACATTCCCAAAATTATTCTAGAGGAGGAAGAAAATATGATCGATTATGGTTGTCATCCCAAGGTACTTCGTCAATACTAATCATTTCCATAATGGATTCGTCTGATGGAACAATCTGGGAAATGTAGTCAAAAGAAGAAGACAAAGAATTCAACCAAGATGGCAACGAATAAGTGTTGAATGCCAATAGATGTTGGTCATCCTTGGAGGGAGAGGCAGATTGGATAACATCGTATGAAGCCTCAGTTGCACTAAGTGGCATAACATCACCTAGTGCATCAAATTCTAACGGACTAGGCACAAGCCAAGGATCATATGATTCTAAAGACTGATAGGCCATAGTCGAAATCATATTGATTATGGCAATATATTGTGTGATGGGAGGAAGTGGTGCAGGGAAAGTACTCATAAGGGAAAAGTCTTTTAAAATACCTACACCAACACTTTCATACATGATCTTGTTATCTCCCAAGAAAGGAATGTTGTTGGTGGCGAGAGTGCGAGCGTCGGGTGTACAATAATCTAACAGGTCGATAGTGATAATTTTACCTTAATGAGGGAATTGTACACATTGAAACACCGATGAAGCGACGACAGTCATGGAATAAAACTGACTTCTTCCTAATAATAGGTTGTAATCGAGGGCAGCATTGACCACCTTGACATCAACAATGATGGTCTTTCTTCCTAACTGAACAACTAAGGAATGCAAAAGTCCATGAGGATGGAAACCTCACCCATCAAATGCTTTTAAAATTTTAGGGGATTGGTTAAGTGCAGGTGATTTTAATCCTTTCCAAAAAGCTAATGACATGACACAAGTGGAATCTCCCTCATCCAATACAGTGCGGTGAATGTGTTGGTTATGAACAACATCGATTTGAAAAGCAAGTTGGTGAGAAATTTGTGACTTGAAATTGTCTAGGTTAAACGTGATATTGTTTGATGACTCAGGATTAATGGTGCCTATGGCAACCAAGAGCGTTCTACATTGAATCAGGCAGTGTTGTAGAACTTCAAGAGCGGACATAGCACATAGTGCTTGAGCCAAATCTTCAACAATGTTGTAGTTTTGGGCGGCACATGAACTAGGATTAAAAGTTGATTTATGGATAGTGCTCTTGGGAGGGCATAAAATAGAGTCAAAAATAGGTTTCTCTATCTAAAGTGATCCAGATCGAGGACTAACACAGGTGGGAGATGGATATGGTAAAGTACCATTAGTGACCTTTTCTTTATCAGGTTTAGTCGGTGTGTCGTATGTGGTAGTGTGAGTGGTTAAATCAATCCCATTGAACATACAAATATGAGCACTTGTTGAGGCTTCATCAGTAGGAGGGTGGATGGAACTGCCCCATGTGGGAGGGGCAAGTTCTTGAGAAACCATGGATTACTACTGAGGAAAAGGTTTTGTTAACATGACAAGTTGGGAAAAGTTTTTTAACTTCGTCGTGATGTGTGGACAATCTTGGGTGAAATGATCATCGCCACAAATAAGACATGGGAATTTCGGTTTGCATTGTGGTTGCTTTTCGGTAGCAGAAGTTGGAGTTTGAGTTTTGGGTTGTTCATTATTATTATTATTATTATTGGGTTTATTATTTGTCTTATTCTTTCCCCCCTATTGTTGTGAAGAGGCATATTGAACTACATTCACCTCAAAGACCTGAGTCAGGAGGGAGGTAGAGGAGAGTGAGGTCAAACTGCGAACAGGTGATGAAACATAACGATTTACTGTTCCGTTTGACTGTGATGTAGATTGGGTTTTGACAGTACCGATAATTCCATCTGCATGTGCCATGGACGAAGGTTTGGATGGATCGGTAGGAGTACGGGTAGCATTTGGAATTAACTCGTACAAAGTACCAGATTGTGAATAAACCAAATCTAAGTACTGGGCTTGGGAAATGGCTTCTTACCTAGTGGCTACACCTCCCATGGTGACGTCATGAGCACTCGAGGGTAAAAGAGATTTAGTAAACCATTCTGCCAATAAATGGTCAGGAATGGTCGCTTTAATCAACCTTTGTCGTCGTCTCCACTCATGAATATGATCAGAGATATGCACGGAGTTTGTTGAAGAAGGAAGGTTAAAAGTTTAGTACCCATCTCGTAATATATGGTTAATTGAAAATGTGTGAGAAACGCCATAGTGAGGGAGTTGAAATCCTGAAAAGAACCACATGGAAGTTCAATGTACCACTTGGCTACAGAACCCGTAAGTGTGCGCTGGAGGAGACACAAACTTATAGAATAATCCATTAATGAGTTTGATGAACACCATAAATGGAATGTCATTACATGGTTGTTTGGGTATTCTCCAAGTTTACTGTCAAAATTTGGGATGTTAGAAGGTAATTTAGCGAGAATCACTGGCCAAAAAGGAAAATGCAGTATGGGATCATTGGTCAACTGAGACAAGTCTGGGAGATCTAGAATAGAAAGAAAGTGTAATTGTCAGTTAACCTAAGGATGATACTGGTGTGGCATGGGGACACCAGTGGGGCCATAAACTAGTTGAGGTGGTTGTATCCAGTAGGCCCTCCCACATACAGTTGTTGTTGACCAAGATAAGTAGGATTCGATGATTGTTGAGGAACATTCATGAGTGGAGTGAAACCCGACGGATGTTGAGGAGGATAAGTCGTTTGATTCATTTGTGGGGGATAAACATCTTGTCCTTGAGGGGTGTAGAAAATTTTTCCTTGAGGAGGGTACACAGTATCCCCTTTGGGAGGATAAACATTAAACCCGTGTGGAGGATAAAGTTTTTGTCCTTAAGGACCCTAGGTGGGACTGGGGACACCCGGATAAGGTTGTCCATAAGATAGTCTGGAAGGAACAAGATTTGATACCCCTCCTTGTGGGTTAGGGTATGATTTTTGTCCAAGGTAGGGTTGATTAATTGTACCTCCTGAAACTACTCCCCAAGAATGTGAAGGGTTTCCGGCAAAAGAAGGTTTCTCCCCTGCCTTAGGTTGATTTACAACTGAGGGTTGACCAATAAAGGGAGGTTGTCCTTCGAAAGGAGCATGAAAATGTGGTTGTCCCCCAAGATGGGTAGGCTCGTTAAAGGATGGTTGTCCCCCAGGAAGGATAGGTCCACTAGATGGTGGTTTCCCCCTAGTCGGGATATGTCTTGTAGTTGATTGTGTCTATCTGGCAAGGGTCTACATTCTTTGGTATAAAGGTGTTCCAATAGGATCTTATGGAACATGAGGAGTTGTAGCGTGGAAAGGTGTAAAGGTGGGAGTAATGGTTGAAGTGCATTGTGTGTGAGTAGAAGTGATGACTCCAACATTAAAGTGGACTTGTGTTAACGTAACAGTAGGATCGATGACCTTTTCGATGGGATGATCAATAGTTTGACCGGATGGTTATGCTTCAGCAGCAGGAGGGTCATGAGGATTAAGAGGTTGTCGAATATATTCAAAATGCTCATAAATATCACGTCCCGATGGAGTACTCCATATAGAATGAGCATGTGTTTGATGTGGATCTACTGCGTCAGTAGGACGAACAAGGGTCCTATAGGCATCACTAAAAAGTGGTTATGTGGATCCCATGTATGTCTCGGAAATTGGTCTCAAAGGAAAACCTTGGACTTCTTTTTCTATAACGTTACTGAACGAGTCTAATTGAACCAGGAGTGGTTCAATAGGAGCATCTTACACAAGTGTAGTATGAGGATTGGGATCCTCAACCCTAACCAAGGCTTTTTCCGAATTGTTTAATAAAGGAGTAGCAACACTCGCAGCGTCAGAATGATTTTCCACCTCTTCACAGTAGGTATCTTCTGGTGAGTTAGGAGGTAAGGGTTAGTAGCCTTCTTCTGGAGGTAGCCCTTGCATCCTACATGATCGGTGAAGACCTTTATCGTCTACAGGATCAATTTTGAAAAGCTATTAAAACAACAACACATGCTAAAAAATCTAGAAATACCAACAAGCAAACAAACCTTCTCTCAATGACCGTACTAGTTGGTGATGAAATCCAACATCGTGTGATCAAGTCAAGAAGGGGATAGGATATGAGTGAGTGGAACATTTACGATGGCGACCTGCTTAACGAACTTACACCTTGGTGCAAGCTTCCACACAGTAATCATGGATTTACCCTCCAAGGAGCCCGAGTGAGTTTGACCACTGTTTGTTCCAGGTACAGTGAAGACTTCCCTTCATCGTCACCTTGTGTAAAGACCCTAAATATTATGGCTACTAAGGAAACCAACTCGCATTCAGCCCCTGAGTGGGTACAATCATCAGTCCAGTTTGAACGTATGGGTAGGATAACAAGTCTGAAATCCTTCAAGAGAACTGAGGACAAGTGGACCGATAGAACTCCAAAGGACCCTGAATGGATTCGGAATTCATGAAGCACCGAGACCAAATGAAAATAGTTGGACCTCAAGACAAACCCCCAAAATATGATCTGACTACTACGAACGGTTAAATCGTGGAGGGATAATCTTCGTGGCTCTCCCGAACGTGACCTCGTGCATAACCCCTATGTGAGAGGGGTATCCCAGATAAGCTTATACAAAAATTGTGTTTTCTCTCCCTATCACAAGATGATAATGTTTGTTTTGAATTCTTTGGAGAGTTGTACTCACAGCCTAATCCAAAGCACTAAACCTAGTCTTATGTTGGTGGAGGAATCTAAAATAAAAAGTGTCTAGATCAATTTTAATTAGCGTTGATTTTTGTGGTTGTTCTTTACTCAGAGGTGAATGAGAGTGAAACTGATGATATTATGACTCGATTCCTGAAAATGCATAAGAAAAATGATAAACAATCATTCTGCTTCAATGAACTGCTATTAATGGGAAGGAGAAGAAATTTTCCTTTTCACTATCAAACAAAAAAATGCATAGATTTCATGCAATTGTTCTCAATCAAGAATCCAATTCAATGCTAAACTATTCAGGAAAAAATTCTAATATCCAAAAATCCAATCATGAAAATATATCTCTTTGTTTAAATATGAACTTTAATTGATTTGAGTTAAAGCTTCTTATGCCAACTAGATTTCACTATTTGTAAGTTTAAGAAATTGGAAGCAAATATCATATAAATAAAAAGCACACTCTCACAGTGATCAAACAAGAAGCAAAACAAATCCAAATTTTTCAAAAATAAAATTAAAACTCAAACAAGGGAAAATTGCTTGGAAAGATAAATCAAAGATCAAATGGAACAATACATAGATCTTTGGACCTCCTCGCGACAACTTTCATGCAATCAGATAAACGCGAAAGTATCAAACCAACTCCAGATCTCAAAGATGAAGAGTGATTCCAAAACAAGGAAGAGTGATTTCAATAACTTTTAAAAACCAAACAAAGCATAAAAAACCCTTAGAAATCAAATGGTTGCAAGTTTTACAGAAGACACATACTGATAGAAAAAGTCCTGAGCAGGACAGAAAACCAAAAAATCACACCTAGTAGAGATATCCCATAAATTTTCAACATAAATGAAAATCGACGCTCTGGTGATATAGGCACCAGAGCATTGCAGCGCTCTGTAAAGCACTGTAGGGGAGCGTTGATCTTGAAATCAACGCTTTGGATGTAATGGAAGGGGAGCGTTGTTTTCTGAGAATGAAAAGTGTCAACCCAGAAAACAAAAAATCAGGAAGGCTTAATCATCAGCCTTTGTAGGATGACTTCAAGACTAACAACACATGTAAAAAAGAGGAAAAAACACAGTGAGTAGGATCTAAATATGGGAAAAATACTAAAGCAAGACCTAGGAAAGAAACCAAAATCACAAGCTTCGTCCCCAGTGGAGTCACCAATTTCTGTTGTAGGAAAAATCCCTTGCGGACAGGTGAATTTCCTCTTGGATCTTAGATTCCTATGACCAAGACATAAAGGTGCTAACTTTGAATACTAGCATTCCTTTAAACATAGCTAAACTAGTCAATATAAAAGAGGAAGAACGTATGAGTACATTTTTATCAAGTTTGTCCTCGCTCAGTCCAAGTTGAGCACAATATTCAAGTCCTTCAATGAGTCCTGCAATCCAATAAACAACAAAGACAAAACATACTTCCTATTCTATTATGATTAGTTTAAAACTAGATTTATCCAAAGAGACAAATTCAGGCAAATTTTACACAAACTCAAAGGAAACAGGCCAAGCACATGTGTTAATGAGAACAAAACAAGGTGCTTACAAAATGTAGATGCATATGCAATAGCCTCACCAAGTTCTCTTTTTCCAACCCCTTGCTCGAACGATCCACAATCAAAATGACAATACTTTTCATTGATTATTCTCCTTCTTTCACCATGAATACACCTCCTTATATAGGTTTTTGAGAGGCTTAACCATGTTAGATATTCTTGGTATAAGTGGAGGATACGACTCCATTAGTTGTGGAACTCCCCTTAGAGCCAGCCTTGTACTTGGATTCGAGCCAAACTGACTCGGATATTTCTCAGTTGTGCTTAGAGATAAGGGGGATTTGTCCCCAATATTTTCTCAATAGATCGATGCTCCCTCAAGGTTGGCCACAGAGCGTTGCATTGCTCCCTACTAAGAGGGCAAGGAGTTCCATTGCTCCTTACAAGTGGGCAGGGTCTAATGTACCCCACCTCTTAGAGAGGTAATGAGGAGACTCAGTGGCCTGGGCACCCCCACTAGGTCATAGTCTCACAATGAAGGGGGGAAAAGTCAAGAAGTTAAAAGTTATATTTTTAAGTTGACTTAAGAAAGGAAAAGGATAAAGGAGTAAAAGACAACTCAACAGAAGAATAGAAGATTAACCCTAGGAGTTAATCTAACTCAACATAGAATTAGAAGGAAACGTATAAGTAAGAGGCTGGGGTGCACCTATTACTCATTATGGTTTTGGACTAGCATTTTCTATTGCTCTTGAGAATTCAATTTGGGGGTTTTATTGTACAAACCCTTGTGAGCAACTCATTGGTGAAATATCCACTCACCTTGTTCCACAGCTTGGTCTCAGGGATGAAAGACTCCTCCACACCATTCTAGTCTCAGCCCATCTCCATCTAGCGCTTCAGAAGGTAGCAAGTCGTACTGTTCTTGTGTTTCCAGCAAGGGTGCACCATCATCTGGAGGGAGGTTCGATCCAGCTTATCCTGCGGGCCTGGGGCCATTCTGATAGTTGGGTTTTGTTTGCAGGGGAAGGACCATCAGTTTGAGGGATTTTCTGGAGGGTTATCATCATTCTACATTTTTCTACAGATTGGGACATCTTGGAGCCATAGGGGACGTCCTGTAATTCAGTAAAACTCAGATCTAGGGAGATCTGCTTGAGATCTGAGTCCGCAAATTCTCCCACAGGATTCTCATAGCCCGATCTATATTCTTGGAGAGTTTTAGAGCATTTGGAGGCCTCCTTCATCAGGGTCGAACCATCTAGGGTTTCAGTCATCCAGTGGGGCACCCCATTCAGTGGGAAATTCAGATCTACGGGGTTTGAGAGTGGATTTGGGAATTTGGACATCTGGGTTGTCCTTACAGTTGCCCGATCTATCATTTGGCATATTTCTC
>ML787948.1:414849-431625 GCA_009831015.1 Picea engelmannii | reverse complement strand
GTCTTGGAGTGAAGGACACAATTGCCTAGCTACTATAGTTATTATTTTTACATACATTGTACCTTGAGGGGGGGGTTTCCCATGAGGTTTCCCCTCTTTCCTTACTTTATTTTCAGTGTATCTTTTGTACTTGGGTACCTAACATGGCCTCGTTGCCCAGACCCAATCTTTATTTTCACCATAGTGATGTTCAGGGGGGTGTTGGAGTTACTTCACACACACATAGGATTTATTTTTCCTAAGGTTTTTATTTGTTTATTAGTCATAATTAGTCACTATCTAGTCTCCTATATTTTAGGAGAGAATATTCCACCTGGAGAATATTCTCTTTCAGTTGACACTTCAGTTTGACTAGTTGAGTTGAGTTTAGATGTTGCATTCGGATCATCACCATGCAACATTGGGATCATCACCATGCTAATTCGACCTTGCCTTGGTATCATCACTATATTGGTGCATTAGCCTTGATTCCCTCAGTTAACCCCTCACTACTCTCTGTTCAGTCAGCTAACTGAAGACTAGTTGACTAGTTAACTCAAGTAGGTGGCAGTTCACTCTCGTAATTGCCTGAGAGACTAGAATAGGTGGCAGTTCACTCTCGTAATTGCATGAGAGACTAGAATAGGTGGCAGTTCACTCCCGTAATTGTTGGTGTGTGTCCAGATCACTCTATACCACCACTATGGTGACTTGGTTCACCTCAATTCGAACTCATTGAGTTATATAGAGTATATCATGTGTAAATTATTCATTATTTACAACGGTTAATGAGAATTCCTCCATTCTTTCTCTCCTTCTTCTTCCTTCTCCAATTCTCTCTGCAAATGTGTGTATTATTGTTTAGCTAGATATATTATATGTAGGTTCAACACATTTACAGGATTACGAACAGATACCATTCAAATGTAGGATCTTCCATGAATATGGTCATTTCCAAATGAATTGCCCAAAGGCCCATTCGACAGACAAGGAGGATGGACAAGGATGGAAACAACCCAAAAAAATAAAATCAATCTCAAAGATGAAAGAGAATAAAAATGAAAATGAAAGCCTGACCACAATCCCCAAAACCACCCATGAATCCCAGGAAACTCAGACAGAAGACACGCCCACATGCAACAGATTCGAGGCACTGGAAGAGCAAGAGAAAGATCCAAAGGAGAAAGGAAAAGGGGAAGAAATCATCGATCCAAAAGCCCCTGAAGGATAATCCAAGGAAAATGAAATGGAATAAGAACACATTAGTCTAGCCTCAGAATCCGAAGAAGAATTGGGAACAAGAAGCTCCCAAATCACACCGAAAAAATCCGCTAGAGGAAGGAAATCTAAGAAAAAAGAAAGAGAAGAAAAAACTTATCTGGATGTCCTGCAAGGGTCACAGATAAATCTCAAAGGTATGGTAAACACTCGCAACACCAGAGAGAAAGGTAGAGCTCCAAAGGGATCCAACACCTCTCAAGCAAGTAAGTAATGAAGTACATCTCCTAGAATTGCACAGGGTTAGGAAACAAACTAAATTAATAAGCCTCGAAAGATATCATCTGTATGACGATGCCTGAGATCCTTCTAATCTAGGAGATAAAACTGGAGGAATTTGATCTCCTCCAAGCAAGTAAAACCTTTTTGGAAAAAGGCCAAGGGAAAGAAGTAAGTGCCAGAGGTGCATCATGGGGAATCAACACCTTCTGGGATAGCTCAAAGATAGATCTGATTGAAGAAGAAGAAAGCACCCACTAGATCTACTCTAAACTCATCCACAAAGAATCAGGTCACCTCATTAGCCTCTTCAATATTTATGTTCCAGTGTTGTTTTCAGAGAAACGAGTTTGTTGGGACTCCATAAAGTCCTTCCTGAACCTGAACAATCCTGAGAATATAATAATAGCAGGGAACCTCAACATCACACTCTCATCTTTCAAGAAAAAATGGGGCTCGTCGGTCAGAGATCCAGCCATAGAGTGGGTGGAAAAACTCATCATGGATTGGGACTTGGAAGATATCAAGATAGCCAGAGGGAAGTACACCTGGACAAATAAAAGAATGGGCTCGGGGCACATTGGAGCACGTCTGGACAGATTCCTTGTCCAATCCTCCTTCCTAACCCTCGATTTAGCGAATTCTTCCCATCTACACCTCATATCAGAATCCTATCCTGTTGGACTTCTTCTTAGAAGCTAACCTCGGCCCCATTCCCTTCCTTTTTATCTCGATCTGGATCCATCAAGAAAGATTCTAGGAGATCATTTTCGGTGCCTGGAAAGAGCATGTCCAAGGCTCCCTGTTCTACGTTTGGGAAGAAAAGTTGGGTATTCTCAAGAAATCCTTACAAATTTGGGCTAGAACGCTCATGTCTCCAACTTCCAAGAGAAAAGGAGTCAAAGAAGCTCTTGAGAGCCACCAACTGAGCCTATAAGAGGAAATACTAACCCAAGAGTTTCTAAACCAAGAAGTCAATCTCCAAAAAGCGCTCCATCGTGCATGCAGAGAGGAGGAAGAATATTGGCGCTAGAAATCCAAAAGTCTCTGGCTCAAATCTAGAGACAAGAACACGATCTATTTCCACAAGCATGTAAAAGTTCGGAAGCAGTTTAAAACGGTTAATGAAATCCAATCTCAGGGACAATGGATTAACAATTTTGAAGGCATAAAGCAGGTTGACCATGATTTATACAAATATATTTACTCATCCCCTCGCGAATATCCTGTAGACCCCAACTCCTATCCTTTATCGCTAGTCCTCCATCAAGTGCAGGATGAGGATAATCTGAGGCTAACGGCCGCAATATAGCTTCTACAAATCCTGTTGGCCAATCATCAATGAAGATCTGCTAAGAATGGTTCGTAAATCCCAAAATTGTTTCAAAATTAGGGGAAACACAAACTCAACATTCTTAGAGCTCATACGGAAAGAAAAATGGGTGAGAAAATTTAGTAGATTCTGCCCAATTTCCCTCTGCAACACAAGCTACAAAATGGTCACCAAAATCATCGTGAACAAACTCAAAGAAATCCTACTAGGCATCATCCCAGAAAACCGAGGCGACTTCATCAAAGGGCGCCAAATTCTGGACAACTTAGTGCTAGTCCAAGAAGAAATTCACTCTAGCTGTCAACGTAAAGAGAAATATATGATCATTAAGCTAGAATTAGCCAACGCTTTCAATAAAGTAAGACACAATTTCCTCTTCCAAGTAATGAGAAAAATGGGATTTGGAAAAAAATTATAAACTGGATCAAAGCTTGTATAGTCTCTCTGTGGATCTCCTCGTTGGTGGATGGCCGATCAAAACATTACTTACAAGCCTCCAGGGGACTGAGACAAGGTTTCCCACTGTCTCCATTGTCGTATGCCATCCAAGCTTCAGTTCTAAGCTTCTATTTAGAACATTGTCAGTAGCCTCGCTCCCTCTCCGGACTCAGAATGGTGACAAATGTAGAAGACATCAATCATGCATAGTTTGCATATGACACCCTTCTCCTTGGTGGATTTAGTGTCCTATCAGCTAGAAACTCTGGGCAGGAAATCGACCGATACAAAGAAGTCTTAGGCATCAAAACCAATGGTCAAAAGTGTAAAGTCTATGGATGGAATTACTCACCAAGAGAGATGATGGAAATCACTAGAATTTTAGAAATGGAAGGATAAGCTACCTGGGATTCATTCAAATACCTAGGAATACCAATTTTCAAAGAAACTCCTAAGCTGGTTCAATGGATTCCCCTCCTGGACAAAATGAAGCTATGCATTCAATCTTGGGGAGAAACATGGTTAAATTTGCAGGGAAAGTGGTCTTTCTGAAATTCATCCTAACAAGTCTCCCAATATACCAAAACTCAATCCTTCTTGCACCAAAAACCATTGTCAACAAGATAGATACCCTGCTGAGAATATTTTTGTGGGAAGGCAGAAAGAAAACTAAGAGGAAACTCCACCTAGTAAGCTAGGAAAAAATAAAGAAGTCAATTCTAGAAGGCGACCTTCAAATCAGAGACGTAGCTACCCAAAATATATCATTGGGGGCCAAAATTATATGGAATTTAATCTCCAACAAATCCTCCTTCAGCAAGGAAGTCCTGTGGAAAAAATACTTCCTGGGGAAGCACATTAGATGCCTAGAATGCCTGCTGAAATTTCTCAAAGGTTCGTCAATTCTCACACTCTGTCTCAGGTCCTTAGATCACTTCAAATCCAAGCTCACCTAGATCCATAGCAATGGGAGATGCATAAAGGTCTGGGTGGACTCGATTTTAGGCGAGCCACCGATCGACCACCAGGGAATCTTGTCCAATATAAAATCATGGCTTCACTCCAATAACCATCTCACACTATGGGACATATCTAAATGGGAAGAAAACGAGGCAGGTAATTGGAAAGAATGGGACCTAGGGAACTATCCAAAAACACACGAAAACGAATCCAAAACTTTGTTGGAGAAGCTGCAAGGGAAAGCCCCCCTGAAAGCCTCAACCAAGGATAAAAGAGGTTGGGGCAAAACCACTAGAATTTACTCTGCAGCCACAGGTTACAAGACTCTTCAAGCAATCCCTTACGTTCCCCCTGATCCAACGCCATGGAAAACTATCTAGTCCCACAATTTGATCCCTAAAATTGACATGTTCACTTGGAAAATGGCACACAAAACCATTCTGACAAGTGAAAATTTAAGAAGAAGAGGCTAGCAAGGCCCCTCAAGATGCTCGCTCTGCATGTCTAAAGAGGAAACTAATGACCACCTACTACTCACTTGCCCCTATGAAAAAGAGGTATGGGAGAATGTGGTAAATCTTGGTCCAGACAAATTAACTCTTCCCTCCAAGACTTCGGATCTCCTAATAACTTGGGTAAAGGGCTCCCCATTCTCCATGAGGAAAAGGGATCTACTCAAAGCAAGTTGGATGTGGCTTCCCAAGTTTGTAATGTGGAAAATCTGGTTGGAAAGAAACAATAGGCTTTTCAATGAGAAAAATTGCAACCCAATCCAAGTGGCAATGAAGATAAAGGCACTTCTGAGCGAGGCACTAGATGCTCATACAAATATTCAGAATGCAGACAATCTGGAATCGGAAGAAGAATAGTGGCTAAAAGAGCTAGTCCCAAACTACCAACACTAATTAGCCACCAAGTCAGTCTTGAGAGCAAGATGGGAAATCAGGTTGGAAGAACAAGACTTCATCAAGTGGAGGTCCTCTCTAGGAAAACAAAGTTTGTTATTTGACGGAGCATAGAGAGGAAACCCAGGGGCAGCCGGTGGGGGAGGGATCCTCCTAGGCCCTTCCGGTATGTAGGAGGTCTCCTACTCTTGGAGGCTAGGCCTTGAAACCAACAACATGGCGGAGGTGATCGCTCTCTGGCAGGTCCTTAGGATAGCTTTTACCAAAAACATATAGAACCTGGTGGTATTCGGAGACTCTAGATTAATCATACAAGCTCTGAAGACAAGGAGGCCAAACAATCTCAAAATAAGACAAATGCTCAGGAAACTAACCCTTCTTCTGCATAATTTCAAGGAGGTCAACTTCTATCATATATTGTGAGGGCTAAATACTCAAGCCAACTCTGAAGAAAACAGAGGAGCGACCATGGGCAAGGCCACACTAATAGTGAATGACATGGAAATGCTTGCACTCATTCCCTATAAGTAGAGACTCCAAAAGGTACAAACCACTCATTCAGATGACCCATTGGACCTTGTTTGTCAAGAAAGCACTCATTCCTCTACATGAAGGTACCCATATTCATGGTTGATTTGAAAATCCCAATGCCTAGCGTCTGTCATCACTTCTTCTGGCTAAATCCAGGAAAGGAGATGGAGGTCCATATCGAAAGGCAGAGACTCGCATAGAGGCTATAACTATAGTCGAGACTTCAAGAGAAGCAGGAGCGTTCAAACGAGTCCAAGCTTGTGAAGCACTCCAAGTGCTGAGAAGGTAAAGAAATCTCATTCTTCATTAATGGCCTCCAGCTCCAAGCCTGCGCCATCACTGGAAGAAAGGTCGTGAGAGATGGAAATGGAGCTCATCAGGCTGAAGGTTGTGGTCAGAGAGAAAGCAAGAAGCATGTTGAACAACAAATTCACCGGAGAAAAAATATACGACCTTCTCGTTCAGGATCTCAAAAACCTGCACGAGGATCTCACATCCGATTCGGATTCCCAATTCAAGGATGTGGAAAATGTGCATGGAGATTTTGGGAATCGCCTAAGTAGGCTTGAAGCCAAAATAGATAAATTGTCTGAAGAATGGGTCAAAAAGAAGACATCATAGGTGAAGGGAAACGAGGAGGGAAAAATCAATTAACTCCACCTCCAGAAGTGGCAGCAATAAGACCCTGGTCAACTAGGCTCCTTTATTCTAGAATTCTAGCTCACCTGGGAATGTTGAATCATGAGCTTCAGCTATTAGTCTTAGTGGATTTCCTCAGTTGTAAAGCACCCGACAACTCGTTTGTCAGCTCTTAATACAAATTAGTCGTTATTGTCAAAAAAAAAAAAATGTTGTAACCATAGAAGCACACTAGAGTAGTGGATGGCTTAGATAAGTGGATGGCTTATGCTTAATAACTTCAACTATTAATCATTTTAATAAGATTTAATAAAATTGTGTGATAATGAAATTATAATATTAATAATTTAAAAAAAATCTTACATACATCACATGGGACTAGGTCGTGCGGGCATTGGGGGCGATGTCCGACATCACCCTCTCCAATAATAAACAATTATCATAATCTCCATATGCATATGTTTAGTGTTATGCATATGTTTAGAGTAAAAAAAAATAAAAAATACTAAAGTAAAATCATATAAAAAAAATCAAAACCCAAAACACTTCTTAAAAAAACAAAAACCACATAAAAAAATTTAAAAGAAAATTTAAAAAGAAACAAAAAAAAATAAAATTAAAATTAATTTTAAATCTTTTAGATTAAAATTAATTTTAAATATTTTAAATTAAAATTAATTTTAAATATTTTAAATTAAAATTAATTTTAATTAAAAACCTATCCCTCTTTTTTAAAATGGAAATTGACATTTTACCATTTAAAATTATAAATTACATTGAACATTCCTTTATTTTAAAATGACTTATCCCTTTCTAAAATCACTTATCCTTTTCTAAAATGGAAATTCAAAAATAAAAATAATTGTTATAACCTAAAGTAGTAATAATTGTTGTAACCTTAGAAGTGCACTAGAGTAGTGAATGGCTTAGAGAAGTGGATGACTTATGCAATACTGAGCTCGTAATTTTAATAACTTAAACTATTAATAATTTTAATAAGATTTAATAAAATTGTATGATAATGGAATTATAATATTAATAATTTAAATAAAATCTTGCATACATCACATGGGACTTGGCCAGGGACGATGTCCGGCATCGCCCTCTCAGATAATAAAAAATTATCATAATCTCCATATGCATATGTTTAGTGTTTTTTTTTAACAGAAACGGTTATTTATATATTTATCAAAAAAAGGCGATCATTACAAAAAGTAGATGTCAGTGGCTCTATCATCCAACTTATGCTGTGATTACAGTCTTTCTTGCCGAAACCAGAAGTAAACAGTGTCTTTATGTTGTAGACACTACATAGTTGCCATGTGAAAATGGCTACAAAAATGTGAAGGGAAATTTTATATTTACACTTCATATAAACCTTGATTTGGAGTGGGAGGGGCCAGCTTCGTCTCGTTGTGGCACTCTATTTTCTTCAGCTTGGGTTGCGTCTTCATGTTGTTTCACTTGAGCTACTCCATCCCAGGCCAGGTCCATGAATCCGAGGGGAATTGAGACGTGTTGATTACTACTGGCCACCGAGTGGGAGGTGGAAGGGATCTAGGATTCGTCTGTACCAGCTGAGCATGGAGGGTACTGAGGATTGGTAGGCCATTGATTTAACTCTTCAATTTGCTGTGTGTTGCGGTTTATGCCTCTCATGGCAATGGCAAATTCTTGATTATGTATGAATTCCATTCTTTGCATTTTTCATTGCATCTCGACCACATTTTCTTGAATTGAATGGCTTTCTTGCTGCAACTCATTGTGTTGAGTGTCCGACTGGCCTTCAATTCGCCTGCACTCTTCCTGCAATTCTTGAAATTGTCCCCAAATTTCGTCCAGCGCATAGGCTGGATAAGAGCAAGTATATCAGCTATTGATAGTTCTTTGTCACATGATGATAAGGTGATCGAAGTAAGTGCAGGGTAAGGGAAGAGAAAGACCAAGAGAGGTGGGATCCAGGAGCTCAGAAGTGCAAGGGAGAAATTGAATAATGAAAGAGAGGGGTTGCAATTGAATGCTGGAAGAAGTCCTACAGAGGCCATTATAAAGAGGGCTCATGATTTCCATAGAGAGAGCAGTCAGAGAAGAATGAGACAGGGCCTGGGTTTCCACGAGGGGAAGTACACAGACAAACGTCCGAAGGCAGAGTTTAAGTGCTCAGAAGTGAAATGTGTTGAGGTGTGGTATGGGAGTGAAGGTACGTGACATGTGAAGGAAATATGGGGCACATGTTCGCGCATGCCAGGAGGAGGGGAGGACAAGACAAAAAGGGGGAGGGGAGCAGTACCGAAGGTGTGGGTGAGGGAGTGGAGAGTGACATGGGATGCTGAAGTAGGTGTGAACCTGGAAAAACGGAGAGGTGAGTGAGGAGGGTGGGAGAGTGACGTGGTTAATTCCTACAAGTGCGAGGAGGAATAAGGAACATAAATTATTAGGGAAGCCAAACATTGGAATGGATTTGATTGGCGAGGAGGTTACTCTGTTCTAGGATTTTAGCCTCTTTGGCCATTTTGTCAGCCTCTGTATTTTGTTTTCGGAGAACGTGGAAAAAACTCAGATGCACAAATCTTTTCTTTAGAGAATTTATAACCGTTGATATGCTTTTGAGCGGAGCTTTTGTCAAATTGGATATCCCTCTCAATTCTTTGATGACAATTTCTAAATCACCCAAGACTATTAGAGCCTGTATGTGTCGATCTTGGGCAAGCTTGAGTCCCATGTAAGCTGATAGAAATTTTTCTTTGTTGTTTGTTTCTTTTCCTAGACCCCAAGAATAATCAATTAACTTATTTCCCTTGGAATCATAGATGACCCCCCATGCACCTACCACCCTTGGGTTTCCAGTTGCTGCACCATCAAAGAAAAGAAGGTGGGAATGTTGTTGGCTCTGCCAGGCAGAGAAGCTGTTATCATCAAGGCACAATTGCCAATCTGATTGTCTGGAGGCTTGTACTTGGGATGTTTATTTTTTCTTCATTGGTCCTCAGATATAATTAACCCAGCCTTCTTCACTTGATTCCAAGATACCTGGGGGATCAAGATCTGTTGCTTTATTTCTGAAAACTTCAGAAGTTATACCACATATCTTTTCGAAGGAGTTGCTGACTGGGGGAGACTTGCCATGAAAGATAGCCTGGTTACGAGCTAGCCATATCTCCCAAGTGACAAATTTAGGGATTTGTTTCCGAAGGAGGGTGAAACCCTTTTTATTTTTGAAACTGCCAGAATATATTTGTTTCCAATGAGTAAGAAGGGTGGTCCAGTTGTCGGGAAGGGGGGAGATGTTTGGTAGAGGAAGGTATATAAGGCTCTAGAGTTGAAGGGAAAAGTTGCATTCTAGGAAGAGATGGGTTATGGTTTCGGAGGCTTCAAGACAGAGGGAACATCTGGAAGGCCCCTGAATGCCCCGCTTTAATAAGATTTCAGCAATTAAAATTTTACCATGAGTGAGAAGCCAACATAAGGCATTGACTTTGGGAAGTGAGGGTCGAGACTAGATTTCTTTCCAGAGCTTGGAGGTGGGGAATCCAGGGAGATTCGAGAGAAGATGGGAGTATCCCTCTTTGACAGAAAAGGGTTTTCCTCCCCAGCTACAGGAATTTGCAGTAAAGCGCTTGAGGGGTGCACAACCAGCCAGATTATTAAAGAGAACAAGAAGAAGGGGGGTGAGATTCTCAGGGAGGATGGGAGGTTTCCATCTAACCCAGTCCCCTTCATTATTCCATAGGCATAAGTCTTGTAGTTTAGTTAGATCATTCATGTAGCACCAGTTTTTAAGAGGGTGTAAGATCTCTAGAGATTTTAAAGGTTCATGATTGAGGATTCTATCCATCCATATATTTATTATCTCTCCATTGTTGGGAGCCCAAGAGATTTTTGCTTGAATTAGAGAAGCTGCGTTTTTTAGAAGACGCCAAATTGGGGAGCCTAGGGTAGCAGGCAAAGGTTCCTCTAGACATCTTAGTCTAGGAGATTGGAAGTACTTTTCCACTAATGCTTTCTTTCACCAATCTAAGTTTCTTGTTACAAGTCACCATGCTAGCTTTTCTCCCATAGATATGTTCATAATAGTTGGATCTTTGATCGTCGGCCCACCCTTGTTATAAGGTTGACAGACTTACTTCCAATTAATTAGATGGAATTTCTTTGTATTTGTTTTGCCTCCTGCCCACAAAAAACTTCTTAAGGATTTGTCAATTTTCTCTAGAATGCTTTTAGGAGCTAGGAGTCATGAACATTGGAAGATCAAAAGAGAGGACAACATAGATTTGATTAAGACTGTTTTACCTCCAGGGTTGAGCCATTGGCCTCCCCATCTCTGAATCCTTGATGTAATTTTGTCAACTATTTTGAACCAAGCTGAAGAGTTGTATCGAATAAGGAAAATAGGAATACCCAGATACTTGAAGTGATTGCAAGAGGTGATTATGGGAAAGCCAAAGATTCTTTCTATCTGTTCCTTTATGTGTCCTAGGATGTGCCATCCATAAATCCGGCATTTGAGAAGGTTTAAATTACTTCCGGAGACTGCAAGGAAGGAGTTGAGGGTCTTTTGGAAACAAGTGGCAGTGCGCACTGTGGCTGCCCCAAGCAGAAGAGTGTCATTGACGAATTGGGAGTGGTTTATTTCCTTGAATCCTCTTGCTATGTGTAGGCCTGTGAGTTTTCCATTCACCTTTCCACTTCTAGTTTGTGACTGAGGGAATCCACTAGAAGTATGTAGAGAGAGGAGGATGCATATGTTTAGTGTTATGGATATGTTTAGAGTAAAACCACACACACAAAAAAATATTAAAGTAAAAATCATATAAAAAAATCAAAACCCAAAACAATTCTTAAAAAAACAAAAACCACATGAAAACAAAATTTGAAAGGAAACAAAATAATTTAGAATTAAAATTAGTTTTAAATCTTTTAAATTAAAATTAATTTTAATTAAAAACTTATCCCTCTTTTTTAAAATGGAAATTGACATTTTACCATTTAAAATTATAAATGACATTGAACATTCATTTCTTTTAAAAGGACTTATCCCTTTCTAAAATGACTTATCCCTTTCTAAAATGGAAATTCAAAAATAAAAATAATTGTTATAACCTAAAATAGTAATAATTGTTGTAACCTTAGAAGGACACTAGAGTAGTGGATGGCTTAGAGCAGTGGATGACTTATGCAATAATGAGCTCATAAGTTTAATAACTTCAACTATTAATAATTTTAATACGATTTAATAAAATTGTGTGATAATGAAATTATAATATTAATAATTTAAATAAAATATTACATACATCACTTGGGACTTGCCCGCGTGTGATGTGGCATCGCCCTCCACTGGCTGGCCCAAAAAGTTATCATTAAAACTAAATTAAATATATTTTATAAAAAATAAATTAAAAAGGACTTGGTTTCTCATTTTTTAGATTTAAAATGTGATAATTTTGCTAAAAATTCTTTCAAAATATATAAAAAAAAATGAAAAATCGTGATCTATTTCCAAATATATATATATATATATATATATATATATATATATATTCCTATAACATATAAAAAATTTAAAAAGTTGACCTTTAAAATGCCCTTGCTCCACAATATTTGAATTTCCTTGCTCCACAATATTGTTGAATTCCCTTGCTCAACAATATTGTTGATGAATTCTCTTGCTCACTTTGCTCAATAGTTGATGCGATGTAAAAAAACAAAACAGGAGTGTGTATATATACCAATTACTATACCACTTGTTAGTTATTTTAGTGCATATGGGATAAATTAAATAGAAGGAGATTATGTATATATATCAAATATTATATAAACCATCTCTATGTTTAATCAATGTGGGATAGATTAAAAAACATAAAACATAATGTAATTAATTAATTTATTATGATTAATATTGAAAGTAAAATATTAAAGAGGAAGCTTTAGGGAAAAATTGTTGGGGAAANAAAACATTTTGGGAAATATTTGGAGGGAAAATTTTGGGGAAAAGGTTTTGGAAAAAAATTGGAGGGAAATTTTGAGAGGGAAAATTTTGGGGAAAATTTGGAGGGAAATTTTCACTCCACAAGCTATAAGAATGTCATTGGGAGAGTGGACATTTGCACCATTCTATATTTGTAGAGAGCAGTGATGGCTTCATCAAATAGAGAGGATTTTATTTATGGAGCATCAACATCGTGTTCACATGCCTCCTCTTCTAAGACTGACAAATGTGGTGGCAATACTTCTGATGTAAATCAAGACTCATATGTTTCACCTAGTGAGAACTTTGATCATAGTGAAAGAAATGATATTGAGCATATTGATCGGGAAAGTCCTAATTCTGAAGACTTTGAAGGCACCAATGATGAAGGGAAGGAATATGGTGAAAACGATGATGAAGATTTTCCTCCAAGTGAGGATTTACAAGGTACTACTGATGCTGATGAATATTTTCCTCCAAGTGATGATTTTGAAGGTACCGATGGGGATGATGATGAGTTTCCTCCATGTGAGGATTTTCAAGGCAGTAAAGAAGATGATGAAGATTTTCCTCCAAGTGATTTTCAAGGGAGTAAAGAAAAAGATGAAGATTTTCCTCCAAGTGAGGATTTTGCACATACTGATGAGGATAATGAAAATTTCCCTCTGAGTGAGGATTATCAAGGTAGTAGAGAGGATGATGAATATTTTCCTCCAAGTGAATATTTTTAAGGTACTAATGAGGAGGATGAAAATCTTCCTCCTAGTGAGGATTTGCAAAGCACAAATAAGGATAATGGAGATTTTCCTCCCAGTGATGATTTTAAAGTTATAGATGAGGAGGAAGAAGATATTCCTCCAAGTGAGGATTTTGAAGGGACTAATGAGCACTATGAAGATTTTCCTCCAAGTGAGGATTTTGAAGGGACTGATGAGGATGGCGAATATTTTCCTCCAAGTGAGGATTTTGAAGGGACTAATGAGGATGATAAAAAGTTTCCTCCAAGTGAGAATTTTGAAGGTACTGACATGGATGGTGAAGGTATTGTTTTAGCAAGAGAAATTAAAGGTTCCAATGAATATGATGAAGAGTTTCCTCCAAGTGATGATTTCCAAGGTACCAATGAGAATGTTGAAGATTGTCCTCCAAGTCAACATTTTGAGGGAAGTAATGAGGATGATGTAGAATTTCCCTCAATTAGAGATTTCAAAAGTACTGAAGATGATTATGTCGATTGTGGATAGTTTCTTCCAGGTGATTTTGTTGTTGATGATGATATTGATATTTCTCTTCTCAACGATATTATCAATGAACTGATGATGGACCTAGGAATGGAGATCATGTTCTAAATCATTCATATGCAACAAATCAAGGTGATCAACAATCTCTTATTCGATCTCCTCATAATTCTATGTATGATTATAGTGAGAATGATATTCCTCCTAGTGATGATGTTCAAATAGTGGAGAGATTGCAAAGAAATATTGTGTTCAGGACGAGAACTAGACATTTTTATATCAATCCAAATCATTCTAGTTATACAAGGTCTAGGAAAGAATTTCTCACTAAATCATTTTCCATAAGTGATTTGATTTCTAGTGATTGTTGTCATAAGAATTGTTTGAAAAGTATAGACTACATGTATGCCTTGCAGAAAAGGAAGAATTATTTGTCAATGAATAAGAGCATGCAAAATTCATATTTAATGGGGTGCATTATATCTATGAAGACAAGATATGATTATCACATTGGTAATATTTTACTTTGTAGAAAGGCTTCCAAAAAACTCCACTCAATTGGTAATCTTCGTCTATCAAGGATACAAACAAGATTGGAAAAAGATCCTACATTTTATTCAAAGGTACATCATGGATGAGAGATTGGCCCATTAACAAACACTGCATTGGCATGGATTCGAGAATTATTTTCCAAACATGGAGAGTCTATGCCAGACAGAGAGATAATACATATTCCAGATAATTTCTCAAGGAATGAAATCTACTAGTTATACAAAGAATATGCTGAAAGTGTTGAAGGAAATCATAATTTTATTTCATATGCATATTTTACAAGAGTATGGAAGAGACAATTCAACAATTTTTGTATTCCTAAGAATTCAAGGATGGGGATTTGCAGTATATGTGCTTCTCTTAAAGCGAGAAGAGATAAATCTAAAGGGGTAGAAAGAGGTATATATTTACAATTTTTTTTGTTTAAATTTGATAGTTATCAACTATGAAAACAAATTATCAACATTTTCATTTTCTGTCATGTGCAGATTCTATAGTCAAAGCACTTCAAAAACACATGAATCAACAATCAAGTGAAAGAAAAAAGTTGTACAAACATAGAAAGAAGTGTTATCGTGCTCCAGATAAATATATGGGTATGATAATTGATGGCATGGACCAGAGAAAAACACTTCTTCCACATTTTGTTTGTATACCAAAACATTTGCAGGAAGAGAATTTCATTCAGTTTCACTTGGTTGGTTGTATGGTTTTTAATGGAACAATGTGTCCAATGGTTTACTTCACAACTCCAAATATTCATAATGATGCAAATCTTACCATCACCATAATTCATCATGTGATCAGCCACTGGTCTGGTAATCTTCCTCAAGTTCTATATCTACAGTTGGACAACACTAGTCGTGAAAACAAAAATCAATTTGTCTTTGGATATCTCAGCATGCTTGTTGAACTGGGAATCTTTCAAAAGGTTAAAGTTGGTTTCCTTCTTTTTGGACACACACATGATCATATTGATCAAATGTTCAATCGTTTTTCAGTAACATTGAAGAGGAAAAATGTTGGAAGCCTACCATCATTAATTGAATGTATTAAGAAATCATACATTCTAGAGCCTATTTTTCACATATTAGAATAAATTGTTGAAATGCAAAGATTTATCCAGGGATCACATGGTGAAGAAAAATGTATTGAGAAGCTTAATGGCATTAGCTTCCAACATCAATTTTGTTTGGAAAACATTGATGGGAAAACATTTATATGGGGAAAGAAGTATTCAACTACTATAGAATGGGGGCCTTCATCAGGTTTGGAATTTTTGAAGTTCATTCCAGATTGTCCAATATTTTCATCAAAGTTAATGTTATTACAATTAGTTGTTGAAATCCATAATGCACAAAGGCGTAATAGAGATGTAGATTATTTTGAATGCTTAGAGGAAATAAAAAATTCTATTAAAGATACATATGAGTACTTTGATGTTGTTGATTATGTTTGGTGGGATTCTTTTTTCAATGATCAAAGTGACATAATTTCAAACTCAACAATTGAAGATACATTTTTGAAGGGTCCATTTATTTGGCCACAAAATAGGTCAAATGAATCTGAAGAAAGAAACATTGTTGAACAACGGGAATCTCAAGATGTTATTGAGTTTTCACAAGTAGAGGAAAGAGAAATGTATATTGGTTCTAGAATATCATGTGCACAATATGAAGCCATGTAATATCTTTATAGGGGTTCAACACAAGATATTAAGGAGGGTTGCATGATTGCAGTCTTAGTTACTGAAGATCCAGATGGTTATCCATTCTGGATTGCAAAGGTTATAAGGATCAATAAACAAAATGAATATGTAATATCAGTTGAAGTACATTGGTATGCAACAAGTACACACCCATTCAATGGTGTGTACAAGCAAGAGATGGTGGTTAAGAAACAAAACAACAAAAAGAGAAAAAGAAAGGGTCAAAATAAACTCGTCGTCGCACTGACCTCTTAAAATTAGAGGATGTTGACATACTTGTCTATGACTTCAATTTGACAAAGAGAGGCACTACTACATATTGTAAAACTTCCGACGTTTTATTTGCGGCATTATGGACAAAATTGTCCATATTGTCGCAAAATAGAGGAAATTTATAAAAAAAAAAATCATGTTGCCTAATAACGTCAATCTTGCCATGTTGACGTCTCTCTTGCCACGTTAACGTCGCTCTTGCCATGTTTTCCACTGGAACGTCTCTCTTGCCACGTTTTCCATTGGAATGTCTCTCTTGCCACGTTTGTGAAGATGTATGTCGCAATTGCCACGTTAACATCGGTCTTGCCACGTTAACGTCGCTCTTACCACGTTTTCCACTGGAACGTCTCTCTTGCCACGTTTGTGAAGATGTATGTCGCAATTGCGACGTTTTGGAAACTAGGTTTTCCCCTCCAACAGTCACCTTAGTATGTTCAACAAGTCAAAATACCGACGGTCACTTAGGACTTTTTTACGTCGGAATTGAGACGTTACAAAATCTATAAATATGTTGCATTTGACGGATGTTGCGACAAGTTTGCTATAATAACGACGCTTCAAAAAGGGTTTGCGGGTCTTCTTGGCGAACAAAAAATAGATATTTGTTTCAGAATAAGTCTGTGGGGAAGAATGTCAAAAAACATTAGAGTTGAATGGGTTCAGTGTCATTCAGCATGCCATCTTCAAAATCTTACTTCTTGATCTTGTTTGCATCATAACTTTTCACCATAATATTGATCATTTCTCATTTAAAT
>ML787948.1:397097-414749 GCA_009831015.1 Picea engelmannii | reverse complement strand
CTGGACCACCCTTCTTACTCATTGGAAACAAATATATTCTGGCAGTTTCAAAAATAAAAAGGGTTTCACCCTCCTTCGGAAACAAATCCCTAAATTTGTCACTTGGGAGATATGGCTAGCTCGTAACCAGGCTATCTTTCATGGCAAGTCTCCCCCAGTCAGCAACTCCTTCGAAAAGATATGTGGTATAACTTCTGAAGTTTTCAGAAATAAAGCAACAGATCTTGATCCCCCAGGTATCTTGGAATCAAGTGAAGAAGGCTGGGTTAATTATATCTGAGGACCAATGAAGAAAAAATAAACATCCCAAGTACAAGCCTCCAGACAATCAGATTGGCAATTGTGCCTTGATGATAACAGCTTCTCTGCCTGGCAGAGCCAACAACATTCCCACCTTCTTTTCTTTGATGGTGCAGCAACTGGAAACCCAAGGGTGGTAGGTGCATGGGGGGTCATCTATGATTCCAAGGGAAATAAGTTAATTGATTATTCTTGGGGTCTAGGAAAAGAAACAAACAACAAAGAAAAATTTCTATCAGCTTACATGGGACTCAAGCTTGCCCAAGATCGACACATACAGGCTCTAATAGTCTTGGGTGATTTAGAAATTGTCATCAAAGAATTGAGAGGGATATCCAATTTGACAAAAGCTCCGCTCAAAAGCATATCAACGGTTATAAATTCTCTAAAGAAAAGATTTGTGCATCTGAGTTTTTTCCACGTTCTCCGAAAACAAAATACAGAGGCTGACAAAATGGCCAAAGAGGCTAAAATCCTAGAACAGAGTAACCTCCTCGCCAATCAAATCCATTCCAATGTTTGGCTTCCCTAATAATTTATGTTCCTTATTCCTCCTCGCACTTGTAGGAATTAACCACGTCACTCTCCCACCCTCCTCACTCACCTCTCCGTTTTTCCAGGTTCACACCTACTTCAGCATCCCATGTCACTCTCCACTCCCTCACCCACACCTTCGGTACTGCTCCCCTCCCCCTTTTTGTCTTGTCCTCCCCTCCTCCTGGCATGCGCGAACATGTGCCCCATATTTCCTTCACATGTCACGTACCTTCACTCCCATACCACACCTCAACACATTTCACTTCTGAGCACTTAAACTCTGCCTTCGGACGTTTGTCTGTGTACTTCCCCTCGTGGAAACCCAGGCCCTGTCTCATTCTTCTCTGACTGCTCTCTCTATGGAAATCATGAGCCCTCTTTATAATGGCCTCTGTAGGACTTCTTCCAGCATTCAATTGCAACCCCTCTCTTTCATTATTCAATTTCTCCCTTGCACTTCTGAGCTCCTGGATCCCACCTCTCTTGGTCTTTCTCTTCCCTTACCCTGCACTTACTTCGATCACCTTATCATCATGTGACAAAGAACTATCAATAGCTGATATACTTGCTCTTATCCAGCCTATGCGCTGGACGAAATTTGGGGACAATTTCAAGAATTGCAGGAAGAGTGCAGGCGAATTGAAGGCCAGTCGGACACTCAACACAATGAGTTGCAGCAAGAAAGCCATTCAATTCAAGAAAATGTGGTCGAGATGCAATGAAAAATGCAAAGAATGGAATTCATACATAATCAAGAATTTGCCATTGCCATGAGAGGCATAAACCGCAACACACAGCAAATTGAAGAGTTAAATCAATGGCCTACCAATCCTCAGTACCCTCCATGCTCAGCTGGTACAGACGAATCCTAGATCCCTTCCACCTCCCACTCGGTGGCCAGTAGTAATCAACACGTCTCAATTCCCCTCGGATTCATGGACCTGGCCTGGGATGGAGTAGCTCAAGTGAAACAACATGAAGACGCAACCCAAGCTGAAGAAAATAGAGTGCCACAACGAGACGAAGCTGGCCCCTCCCACTCCAAATCAAGGTTTATATGAAGTGTAAATATAAAATTTCCCTTCACATTTTTGTAGCCATTTTCACATGGCAACTATGTAGTGTCTACAACATAAAGACACTGTTTACTTCTGGTTTCGGCAAGAAAGACTGTAATCACAGCATAAGTTGGATGATAGAGCCACTGACATCTACTTTTTGTAATGATCGCCTTTTTTTGATAAATATATAAATAACCGTTTCTGTTAAAAAAAAACACTAAACATATGCATATGGAGATTATGATAATTTTTTATTATCTGAGAGGGCGATGCCGGACATCGTCCCTGGCCAAGTCCCATGTGATGTATGCAAGATTTTATTTAAATTATTAATATTATAATTCCATTATCATACAATTTTATTAAATCTTATTAAAATTATTAATAGTTTAAGTTATTAAAATTACGAGCTCAGTATTGCATAAGTCATCCACTTCTCTAAGCCATTCACTACTCTAGTGCACTTCTAAGGTTACAACAATTATTACTACTTTAGGTTATAACAATTATTTTTATTTTTGAATTTCCATTTTAGAAAAGGATAAGTGATTTTAGAAAGGGATAAGTCATTTTAAAATAAAGGAATGTTCAATGTAATTTATAATTTTAAATGGTAAAATGTCAATTTCCATTTTAAAAAAGAGGGATAGGTTTTTAATTAAAATTAATTTTAATTTAAAATATTTAAAATTAATTTTAATTTAAAATATTTAAAATTAATTTTAATCTAAAAGATTTAAAATTAATTTTAATTTTATTTTTTTTTGTTTCTTTTTAAATTTTCTTTTAAATTTTTTTATGTGGTTTTTGTTTTTTTAAGAAGTGTTTTGGGTTTTGATTTTTTTTATATGATTTTACTTTAGTATTTTTTATTTTTTTTTACTCTAAACATATGCATAACACTAAACATATGCATATGGAGATTATGATAATTGTTTATTATTGGAGAGGGTGATGTCGGACATCGCCCCCAATGCCCGCACGACCTAGTCCCATGTGATGTATGTAAGATTTTTTTTAAATTATTAATATTATAATTTCATTATCACACAATTTTATTAAATCTTATTAAAATGATTAATAGTTGAAGTTATTAAGCATAAGCCATCCACTTATCTAAGCCATCCACTACTCTAGTGTGCTTCTATGGTTACAACATTTTTTTTTTTTTGACAATAACGACTAATTTGTATTAAGAGCTGACAAACGAGTTGTCGGGTGCTTTACAACTGAGGAAATCCACTAAGACTAATAGCTGAAGCTCATGATTCAACATTCCCAGGTGAGCTAGAATTCTAGAATAAAGGAGCCTAGTTGACCAGGGTCTTATTGCTGCCACTTCTGGAGGTGGAGTTAATTGATTTTTCCCTCCTCGTTTCCCTTCACCTATGATGTCTTCTTTTTGACCCATTCTTCAGACAATTTATCTATTTTGGCTTCAAGCCTACTTAGGCGATTCCCAAAATCTCCATGCACATTTTCCACATCCTTGAATTGGGAATCCGAATCGGATGTGAGATCCTCGTGCAGGTTTTTGAGATCCTGAACGAGAAGGTCGTATATTTTTTCTCCGGTGAATTTGTTGTTCAACATGCTTCTTGCTTTCTCTCTGACCACAACCTTCAGCCTGATGAGCTCCATTTCCATCTCTCACGACCTTTCTTCCAGTGATGGCGCAGGCTTGGAGCTGGAGGCCATTAATGAAGAATGAGATTTCTTTACCTTCTCAGCACTTGGAGTGCTTCACAAGCTTGGACTCGTTTGAACGCTCCTGCTTCTCTTGAAGTCTCGACTATAGTTATAGCCTCTATGCGAGTCTCTGCCTTTCGATATGGACCTCCATCTCCTTTCCTGGATTTAGCCAGAAGAAGTGATGACAGACGCTAGGCATTGGGATTTTCAAATCAACCATGAATATGGGTACCTTCATGTAGAGGAATGAGTGCTTTCTTGACAAACAAGGTCCAATGGGTCATCTGAATGAGTGGTTTGTACCTTTTGGAGTCTCTACTTATAGGGAATGAGTGCAAGCATTTCCATGTCATTCACTATTAGTGTGGCCTTGCCCATGGTCGCTCCTCTGTTTTCTTCAGAGTTGGCTTGAGTATTTAGCCCTCACAATATATGATAGAAGTTGACCTCCTTGAAATTATGCAGAAGAAGGGTTAGTTTCCTGAGCATTTGTCTTATTTTGAGATTGTTTGGCCTCCTTGTCTTCAGAGCTTGTATGATTAATCTAGAGTCTCCGAATACCACCAGGTTCTATATGTTTTTGGTAAAAGCTATCCTAAGGACCTGCCAGAGAGCGATCACCTCCGCCATGTTGTTGGTTTCAAGGCCTAGCCTCCAAGAGTAGGAGACCTCCTACATACCGGAAGGGCCTAGGAGGATCCCTCCCCCACCGGCTGCCCCTGGGTTTCCTCTCTATGCTCCGTCAAATAACAAACTTTGTTTTCCTAGAGAGGACCTCCACTTGATGAAGTCTTGTTCTTCCAACCTGATTTCCCATCTTGCTCTCAAGACTGACTTGGTGGCTAATTAGTGTTGGTAGTTTGGGACTAGCTCTTTTAGCCACTATTCTTCTTCCGATTCCAGATTGTCTGCATTCTGAATATTTGTATGAGCATCTAGTGCCTCGCTCAGAAGTGCCTTTATCTTCATTGCCACTTGGATTGGGTTGCAATTTTTCTCATTGAAAAGCCTATTGTTTCTTTCCAACCAGATTTTCCACATTACAAACTTGGGAAGCCACATCCAACTTGCTTTGAGTAGATCCCTTTTCCTCATGGAGAATGGGGAGCCCTTTACCCAAGTTATTAGGAGATCCGAAGTCTTGGAGGGAAGAGTTAATTTGTCTGGACCAAGATTTACCACATTCTCCCATACCTCTTTTTCATAGGGGCAAGTGAGTAGTAGGTGGTCATTAGTTTCCTCTTTAGACATGCAGAGCGAGCATCTTGAGGGGCCTTGCTAGCCTCTTCTTCTTAAATTTTCACTTGTCAGAATGGTTTTGTGTGCCATTTTCCAAGTGAACATGTCAATTTTAGGGATCAAATTGTGGGACTAGATAGTTTTCCATGGCGTTGGATCAGGGGGAACGTAAGGGATTGCTTGAAGAGTCTTGTAACCTGTGGCTGCAGAGTAAATTCTAGTGGTTTTGCCCCAACCTCTTTTATCCTTGGTTGAGGCTTTCAGGGGGGCTTTCCCTTGCAGCTTCTCCAACAAAGTTTTGGATTCGTTTTCGTGTGTTTTTGGATAGTTCCCTAGGTCCCATTCTTTCCAATTACCTGCCTCGTTTTCTTCCCATTTAGATATGTCCCATAGTGTGAGATGGTTATTGGAGTGAAGCCATGATTTTATATTGGACAAGATTCCCTGGTGGTCGATCGGTGGCTCGCCTAAAATCGAGTCCACCCAGACCTTTATGCATCTCCCATTGCTATGGATCTAGGTGAGCTTGGATTTGAAGTGATCTAAGGACCTGAGACAGAGTGTGAGAATTGACGAACCTTTGAGAAATTTCAGCAGGCATTCTAGGCATCTAATGTGCTTCCCCAGGAAGTATTTTTTCCACAGGACTTCCTTGCTGAAGGAGGATTTGTTGGAGATTAAATTCCATATAATTTTGGCCCCCAATGATATATTTTGGGTAGCTACGTCTCTGATTTGAAGGTCGCCTTCTAGAATTGACTTCTTTATTTTTTCCTAGCTTACTAGGTGGAGTTTCCTCTTAGTTTTCTTTCTGCCTTCCCACAAAAATATTCTCAGCAGGGTATCTATCTTGTTGACAATGGTTTTTGGTGCAAGAAGGATTGAGTTTTGGTATATTGGGAGACTTGTTAGGATGAATTTCAGAAAGACCACTTTCCCTGCAAATTTAACCATGTTTCTCCCCAAGATTGAATGCATAGCTTCATTTTGTCCAGGAGGGGAATCCATTGAACCAGCTTAGGAGTTTCTTTGAAAATTGGTATTCCTAGGTATTTGAATGAATCCCAGGTAGCTTATCCTTCCATTTCTAAAATTCTAGTGATTTCCATCATCTCTCTTGGTGAGTAATTCCATCCATAGACTTTACACTTTTGACCATTGGTTTTGATGCCTAAGACTTCTTTGTATCGGTCGATTTCCTGCCCAGAGTTTCTAGCTGATAGGACACTAAATCCACCAAGGAGAAGGGTGTCATATGCAAACTATGCATGATTGATGTCTTCTACATTTGTCACCATTCTGAGTCCGGAGAGGGAGCGAGGCTACTGACAATGTTCTAAATAGAAGCTTAGAACTGAAGCTTGGATGGCATACGACAATGGAGACAGTGGGAAACCTTGTCTCAGTCCCCTGGAGGCTTGTAAGTAATGTTTTGATCGGCCATCCACCAACGAGGAGATCCACAGAGAGACTATACAAGCTTTGATCCAGTTTATAATTTTTTTCCAAATCCCATTTTTCTCATTACTTGGAAGAGGAAATTGTGTCTTACTTTATTGAAAGCGTTGGCTAATTCTAGCTTAATGATCATATATTTCTCTTTACGTTGACAGCTAGAGTGAATTTCTTCTTGGACTAGCACTAAGTTGTCCAGAATTTGGCGCCCTTTGATGAAGTCGCCTCGGTTTTCTGGGATGATGCCTAGTAGGATTTCTTTGAGTTTGTTCACGATGATTTTGGTGACCATTTTGTAGCTTGTGTTGCAGAGGGAAATTGGGCAGAATCTACTAAATTTTCTCACCCATTTTTCTTTCCGTATGAGCTCTAAGAATGTTGAGTTTGTGTTTCCCCTAATTTTGAAACAATTTTGGGATTTACGAACCATTCTTAGCAGATCTTCATTGATGATTGGCCAACAGGATTTGTAGAAGCTATATTGCGGCCGTTAGCCTCAGATTATCCTCATCCTGCACTTGATGGAGGACTAGCGATAAAGGATAGGAGTTGGGGTCTACAGGATATTCGCGAGGGGATGAGTAAATATATTTGTATAAATCATGGTCAACCTGCTTTATGCCTTCAAAATTGTTAATCCATTGTCCCTGAGATTGGATTTCATTAACCGTTTTAAACTGCTTCCGAACTTTTACATGCTTGTGGAAATAGATCGTGTTCTTGTCTCTAGATTTGAGCCAGAGACTTTTGGATTTCTAGCGCCAATATTCTTCCTCCTCTCTGCATGCACGATGGAGCGCTTTTTGGAGATTGACTTCTTGGTTTAGAAACTCTTGGGTTAGTATTTCCTCTTATAGGCTCAGTTGGTGGCTCTCAAGAGCTTCTTTGACTCCTTTTCTCTTGGAAGTTGGAGACATGAGCGTTCTAGCCCAAATTTGTAAGGATTTCTTGAGAATACCCAACTTTTCTTCCCAAACGTAGAACAGGGAGCCTTGGACATGCTCTTTCCAGGCACCGAAAATGATCTCCTAGAATCTTTCTTGATGGATCCAGATCGAGATAAAAAGGAAGGGAATGGGGCCGAGGTTAGCTTCTAAGAAGAAGTCCAACAGGATAGGATTCTGATATGAGGTGTAGATGGGAAGAATTCGCTAAATCGAGGGTTAGGAAGGAGGATTGGACAAGGAATCTGTCCAGACGTGCTCCAATGTGCCCCGAGCCCATTCTTTTATTTGTCCAGGTGTACTTCCCTCTGGCTATCTTGATATCTTCCAAGTCCCAATCCATGATGAGTTTTTCCACCCACTCTATGGCTGGATCTCTGACCGACGAGCCCCATTTTTTCTTGAAAGATGAGAGTGTGATGTTGAGGTTCCCTGCTATTATTATATTCTCAGGATTGTTCAGGTTCAGGAAGGACTTTATGGAGTCCCAACAAACTCGTTTCTCTGAAAACAACACTGGAACATAAATATTGAAGAGGCTAATGAGGTGACCTGATTCTTTGTGGATGAGTTTAGAGTAGATCTAGTGGGTGCTTTCTTCTTCTTCAATCAGATCTATCTTTGAGCTATCCCAGAAGGTGTTGATTCCCCATGATGCACCTCTGGCACTTACTTCTTTCCCTTGGCCTTTTTCCAAAAAGGTTTTACTTGCTTGGAGGAGATCAAATTCCTCCAGTTTTATCTCCTAGATTAGAAGGATCTCAGGCATCGTCATACAGATGATATCTTTCGAGGCTTATTAATTTAGTTTGTTTCCTAACCCTGTGCAATTCTAGGAGATGTACTTCATTACTTACTTGCTTGAGAGGTGTTGGATCCCTTTGGAGCTCTACCTTTCTCTCTGGTGTTGCGAGTGTTTACCATACCTTTGAGATTTATCTGTGACCCTTGCAGGACATCCAGATAAGTTTTTTCTTCTCTTTCTTTTTTCTTAGATTTCCTTCCTCTAGCGGATTTTTTCGGTGTGATTTGGGAGCTTCTTGTTCCCAATTCTTCTTCGGATTCTGAGGCTAGACTAATGTGTTCTTATTCCATTTCATTTTCCTTGGATTATCCTTCAGGGGCTTTTGGATCGATGATTTCTTCCCCTTTTCCTTTCTCCTTTGGATCTTTCTCTTGCTCTTCCAGTGCCTCGAATCTGTTGCATGTGGGCGTGTCTTCTGTCTGAGTTTCCTGGGATTCATGGGTGGTTTTGGGGATTGTGGTCAGGCTTTCATTTTCATTTTTATTCTCTTTCATCTTTGAGATTGATTTTATTTTTTTGGGTTGTTTCCATCCTTGTCCATCCTCCTTGTCTGTCGAATGGGCCTTTGGGCAATTCATTTGGAAATGACCATATTCATGGAAGATCCTACATTTGAATGGTATCTGTTCGTAATCCTGTAAATGTGTTGAACCTACATATAATATATCTAGCTAAACAATAATACACACATTTGCAGAGAGAATTGGAGAAGGAAGAAGAAGGAGAGAAAGAATGGAGGAATTCTCATTAACCGTTGTAAATAATGAATAATTTACACATGATATACTCTATATAACTCAATGAGTTCGAATTGAGGTGAACCAAGTCACCATAGTGGTGGTATAGAGTGATCTGGACACACACCAACAATTACGGGAGTGAACTGCCACCTATTCTAGTCTCTCATGCAATTACGAGAGTGAACTGCCACCTATTCTAGTCTCTCAGGCAATTACGAGAGTGAACTGCCACCTACTTGAGTTAACTAGTCAACTAGTCTTCAGTTAGCTGACTGAACAGAGAGTAGTGAGGGGTTAACTGAGGGAATCAAGGCTAATGCACCAATATAGTGATGATACCAAGGCAAGGTCGAATTAGCATGGTGATGATCCCAATGTTGCATGGTGATGATCCGAATGCAACATCTAAACTCAACTCAACTAGTCAAACTGAAGTGTCAACTGAAAGAGAATATTCTCCAGGTGGAATATTCTCTCCTAAAATATAGGAGACTAGATAGTGACTAATTATGACTAATAAACAAATAAAAACCTTAGGAAAAATAAATCCTATGTGTGTGTGAAGTAACTCCAACACCCCCCTGAACATCACTATGGTGAAAATAAAGATTGGGTCTGGGCAACGAGGCCATGTTAGGTACCCAAGTACAAAAGATACACTGAAAATAAAGTAAGGAAAGAGGGGAAACCTCATGGGAAACCCCCCCCTCAAGGTACAATGTATGTAAAAATAATAACTATAGTAGCTAGGCAATTGTGTCCTTCACTCCAAGACGACCTTGCAGAGAATGGAATTTCTTCTCAGTGAAGGTCTTGGTGAAAATGTCTGCCATCTATTCTGCTGAAGGAAATAACTATCAGTCGATGATCCCCTCATGTACTAAGTCCTGGATATAGTGCATGTGGATCTCGATGTGCTTCGTCCGTTGCCTATGAAATGGATCTCTGCAGAACTTCAGAGTGCTCTGGTTGTCACACCAGATGATGATCGAATGATGAAACTGAATGCCCAACTCAGTGAGAAAATGTTGTAGCCACATAGCCTGAATGGTTATGTTAACTACCCCTCTGTACTTTTCCTCAGCTGAAGATAGAGCAATGGCATCTTTCTTCTTACTCAACCAACAGATAGGACTGGAACCAAGACTGAGTGAGTAACCAGATGTGGACTTGCGATCAATGCTATCACCATCCTAGTCAGACTTAATAAACCCGATGAGATCTAATGTAGAGTTTTTTGCATAATGAATCCCAAAGGTGATGGTGCCCTGTACGTATCGAAGGATACACTTTGCGACTTTCCAATGTAGCTCATGCGGCTCCTGCATGAACCTGGAAACTATGCCAACTGCTTATGAGAGGTCTGGTCTGGAGTGTGTGAGATACAACAAGCTCCCCACTAGCTGTCTATACAATGTGCTTTCAACCAATGGAGTCTCCCCGCCATCCTCAAGTTTGAATCCTGATAGGAAAGGAGTCGGAGCAGACTTGCAGCCTGTCATGTGAAATTTCTCAAGGAGATCTCGTGCATACTTGGCTTGAGACAGTTTGATGCCTGATGCATCCTAACTGATCTCAAGTCCAAGGAAGAAGTGTAGTGGATCCATGTCCGTCATCAAAAACTTGTCATGAAGAATCCTCTTGATTGCAGCAATCACTGAAGTTGAGCAACCGATGATCAACAAATCATCGACATACATAACTAAAAGTAGATGTGAATCAACTGTCCTGAGCATGTATACATTCAAGTATGATTTACAACACACAATTTTTTGTGACAATAGGTAGGATTCCATCTTGGCATACCAGGCCCTCGGAGCCTGATTGAGGCCATAAAGTGACTTCTTCAGTTGACAGACCAAAGATGAGTCCTGCATAAATCCCTAGGGCTTCTCCATGTAGATATCCTCAGAGAGATCACCGTGAAGAAATGAATTATTAAAGTCCATCTGATGGACTTCCCATCCCTTGGCTTCCACAATGGCAAGGGAAAATCGAATGGAATCCATATTCTCTATTGGAGTGAAGTTCTCATCATAGTCAATACCATGAACCTGCTGAAATCCTTTGGCGACAAGCCTAGATTTATATCTGCTAATCTGTCCATCCACTGCACTCTTGGTCCTGTAGACCCATCTGCATCTGACAAGTTTCCTCCCAGAAGGAAGGGGAACCAGATCCCAAGTATGGTTCTTGAGGAGGGAGTTGTACTCCTTCTGCATGGTGGATTCCCAAAAGGGATTTCCAGCAGCCTCACCATAAGACTGTGGATCGGAAGAATGAACCAAGAAAATATGCCTGGAGGGAAATGGTTCAGTGGCAGTGAGTGAAAAAGGAGGCTCCTCGAAATCATATCGAGTCCTCCTAGTATCGGTTGGATCACCGAAGAGATCCCCCGCATCCTGAAGAGTAGTCTGTGCCCACTTGGGCCTCTGCTCTGGCTCTACAACTGCATATGGATGAGTGAATATGACTATACTGACTCTGAATCTAAATCTAAATCATCTGAGACCTTTGAATTAGAACTCTCATCTAAAGAAGAGTTGGCATGTGCATGCTCATCATCTCGGACAGGTGGCAGAATGAAGGTGTCTGCATGCGACCGTTGAGGTGCATGCGAGACGCTTTCCTCGAATTGGACACTATGCTTAATGATGAGCCGATCCGAGGAAATATCAATAATTCGATATCCCTTCACACCGTCGGGGTATCCAAAAAAAATTCACTTAGTGCTCTGTGGATCAAGTGCCTTCCTCTTTTCAGAGGGAATCCGGGCCCATGCATGAGAACCAAAAATGAGAAAGTGGGTCACTTCTGGTTTGAGGCCGCTCCAAGCCTCATAGGGGGTCTTATCCTTGACATATCTATGGGGAGATTTGTTTTGGATGTATGTTGCACAGTTAAGTGCTTCAGCCCATAGTCTATGTGGTAGTGACTTTGCATGCAACATGCAAGATGCCATCTCCTTTAGAGATCGGTTTTTCCGCTCAACAACTCCATTTTGCTGCGGATTATAGGGAACTGCATGCTGCAATTGTATCCCTGCCTCATGGAAAAGATTTTGGATCTCATGATTCACATATTCTCCCCCGTTATCAGTTTGGAGGACTTTGATCTTCCTTCTAGACTATGTCTCAACCAAGGCTTTTAAATCTTTGAGGTGTTGAAAGACCTCGGATTTTTTCCTGAGAAAGTAGATCCAAGTAAAACATGAGAAATCATCAATAAAAATGAGAAAAAACCTCTCTTTTTTTATCGATGGATGCAGAAAAGGACCCATGAGATCACTGTGGATCAGATCTAAAGGTGCGGAAGCTCGCTGAGACTTTCCCTTGTTGAATTTCTCTTGAGGGTGTTTTCCAAGAACACATCCCTCACATACTCCCTTGGAGAAATGGATGTTTGGTAGATCATCAACTAATTTATGCTTGCTAAGATGTTGCATGTATCTAAAATTCAAATGTCCAAACCTTTCGTGCCATATCCTACTACTTTCATCAGCATGAGTAAGCAGTAAATCATAATCAGGATCAATGAATTCAGAAAATGTATACAATCTAGATTGATGATTTACCTCACTGGTAGAAACTTTGGAGTTGGTTTGCATGTTGTAGATGTCCATGGAATTTGGTGTGAATATGAATTTATTTCCAGTTCAAGAATTCGTCATCTGATACATAGAGAGAAAATTGACAGAAATCTTGGGAACATGCAACACATTCTCGAAGTTTCCGTTGGTGAGTTCAATCCTTCCTTTTCTGTTGAATTTGACAGAAGAGATGTCCCCCATCAGAATAGGAGGACCTTTGTAAGAATCCAATGAAGAATAGACTTCTTCTAAGGAAACCATGTGATGTGATGCTCCTGAATCTACAATCCAAGCATTGGGAGAGGAGTTGATGGCAATCAAGGCATGGCTAGAATTTCCTTTCTTGGAATTCAGATCTTCTGGATTCTTCTTCTTTGCACCCTCGGGGATGCGATCTCCAAGGTTGTTTTTCTGAAGTATTTGAGACATCAGATCTATTTTTTTTTTCATGCATGCAGATTCCAAATGGAATCCTTTGTTACAATATGTGCATTTCTCTCCTTTTCTTCCCTTTTCTCCTTTGGATCCAGAGGCATCGGTGAAGGGTTTTGTGTACCCTTCCTTCTTTGTATGTGCATGAGATTTCCTCTTATCTTTATCTTTAGAATTATGATATTTGTGGCTGCCATCATGCACAGTAAGTGCATGCGCCCTTGGGCCTTTGATTGCGCCCATGTTGATGAGCTTGGTTTGCTCTTGTGTCAGGGATTCGATAAAGTCCTCAAGAGAAGGCATATTCCAGGTGGCTCCAGAGGCGAATCTGACAATATGGAATGTAGATATGAATACAGATAATTCAAGACCAAGCTTGGAGAGAATACTGAGAACAATTTGTTTCTCCTCCTTCGATTTATCAACCTCGCAAGCTTTGAGTTGCGACAGTAAATCCTTGAATTTTGTAAAGAAATCTTGGATATTCTCGAAGCTTTTTGGATCCAATGTGAGCAGATCCACCTCCAGCATGTGTCCCCTCATCTCATACTTTTTTCCAAAGATCCCTTCAAATATGGTCCAGGCTTCATTGGGAGTCTTACAGGAATATATATGAAAAAGGAGATCGGGAGAAATAAGACTGCAAATTGTTCCGAGTGCCTCATCCATGCGATTTAAGTACTTGGATTTTTCTATGGCTGATGTGGGCTCTGTATCTGTATTCATGGTTAACCTATAAAACACTTTGGATCAAATATGTATGGCTATTTTCTCCTTCCATGAAAAATAGTTGTAAGGTGTAAGAATGAATTCTTTTTTGGAATTCCATCTTTCCGCTGTCTTCAATCTTTTGTACCCGCAAATATTTTTGGTGTAGCTTTTGTTTAGCAGTCTGTCGGCTCTAATACCATGTAAATGTGTTGAACCTACATATAATAGATATAGATAAACAATAATACACACATTTGCAGAGAGAATTGGAGAAGGAAAAAGAAGGAGAGAAAGAATGGAGGAATTCTCATTAACCGTTGTGAATAATGAATAATTTACATATGATATACTCTGTATAACTCAATGAGTCTAAATTGAGGTGAACCAAGTCACCATAGTGGTGGTATAGAGTGATCTGGACACACACCAATAGTTACAGGAGTGAACTACCACCTATTCTAGTTTCTTAGGCAGTTACGGGAGTGAACTGCCACCTAGTTGAGTTAACTAGTCAACTAGTCTTCAGTTAACTGACTGAAGAGAGAGTAGTGAGGAGTTAACTGAGGGAATCAAGGCTAATGAACCACTCTGGTGATGATACCAAGGCAAGGTCGAATTAGCATGGTGATGACCCCAATGCAACATCTAAACTCAACTCAACTAGTCAAATTGAAGTGTCAACTGAAAGATAATATTCTCCAGGTGGAATATTCTCTCCTAAAATATAGGAGACTGGATAATGACTAATTATGACTAATAAACAAATAAAAACCTTAGGAAAAAGAAATCCTAGGTGTGTGTGAAGTAACTCCAACAAATCCATCTTTTGAAAATGCTGCCATGCCCCCACCTTGAGGTTGATGTCTTATGGCAGTCCTGCTTCTAGGTCAACTTCTACGCAGATCCTTATGCAAGAGTAATGGGATTTGGTGTCTTCTTTTTCTATGAACCATCCTATTCCATTTCGGATTTTTTGCAAAGATTGGTAGTTCCAGCAGTGGACTGGTAAGTTTGGAAAATGGACCCAGATCGGAACCTCCCTTGGGACATCGACTGAAGGGTCAAAATCGGGCGTCCATATGTTAATATATAGGCCTTGCGTCCCCATGAAATATGACCCATTCCTAAATATGAGATCACGATCTTCTTTTGAGATAAATTCTAAGATGAAGAAACCTCTTCCTACCGGGTAACACATTACACTTCTCTGAATAAGCAGTCTCTAGTTTCTCTGGATCCAATCATCTGTGGTTTTCACCGAGGGCCAGAGCCCCATAAATTGTCCAACCAATCCTTGCTCTACCAGAGCTAGAGATATTTTGATGGGTTGATCTTCCTGGAGAACAATTTCAGGGATTGAATAGAGTTTTTTTATGAATTTTGGGATTGAAGGTGGGGCAACTGTCTTCCCCTGCGGGGCGACTAGACTTCTAAAGGCCTCCTATGTTGTAAGATATGGGGGGTGGAGTCAGCTCCCTGCCCCCTGGTGCTCCCATGGTAGGCCTGTTGCATGCTTGAACCTAGCTAGACCCTCGTGCTCCAGACCTAATTGCAAACATGCCTCTTCGATGCGTAACAATTACAAATTACCGTTACAACAATTATTACTACTTTAGGTTATAACAATTATTTTTATTTTTGAATTTTCCATTTTAGAAAGGGATAAGTCATTTTAGAAAGGGATAAGTCCTTTTAAAAGAAAAGAATGTTCAATGTAATTTATAATTTTAAATGGTAAAATGTGAATTTCCATTTAAAAAAAGAGGGATAGGTTTTTAATTAAAATTAATTTTAATTTAAAAGATTTAAAATTAAAATTAATTTTAATTTTTTTGTTTTTGTTTTTTTTTTGTTTCTTTTTCTTTTAAAATTTTTCTTTTTTTATGTGGTTTTTGTTTTTTTAAGAAGTGTTTTGGGTTTTGATTTTTTTTTATATGATTTTTACTTTTGTATTTTTTTTTGTGTTTTTTACTCTAAACATATGCATAACACTAAACATATGCATCTGGAGATTATGATAATTTTTTATTATCCGAGAGAGCGATGCCCCCCACCCGACCAAGTCCCATGTGATGTATGTAAGATTTTATTTAAATTATTAATATTATAATTTCATTATCACACAATTTTATTAACTCTTATTAAAATTATTAATAGTTGAAGTTATTAAAATTATGAGCTTAGTATTGCATAAGTCATCCACTTCTCTAATCCATCCACTACTCTAGTGTGCTTATAAGGTTACAACATTTTTTTTTTACAAAAACTAGATTTTTTTTTTATATATATATATAAAAGGGCACGATTGAAGTCACAGAGTACAAAAAGGGGTGTTGGTAAGGGGAACCAATTACAAAAATTCATGTAGGCTTTCTACAAGGAGTTATCTACATAATCTACTGCTGGAGTCTACATTATCAGGTTGGTCTAGACATTACTATCACCCGAAAAATAGTAATAGTTCGCCATCTTTACAAAATTGTGAAAGTTACTGCACTTATTACTGATGATTTTTCTCGGGGCCTCATTCTTCTTTTGGTGGTGGTTCCAGGGCTACGTCTAGGTCTGGAAGTACTAGTTCAACCCTGCTCCCACACTCCTCATTCTAGATTTTCTCTATAGAATTGTGAGCTTTGACTCCATGCATTTCTTCAATTCTTTCCCCTTGTTGTATGAGATAATCAACCTCATCTTGGAGCTGATTGATCAAGGAGCGATGCTGCGACAGGGTTTGCAACGTGAAGTTTAAAGTGGATCTACGAGAGTCCAACCTCAGGGCCAATTGCTGGGTGGTGGAGAAGTTTTCTTCCACCAACTCTTCCTCTTGCCTCTCTTGTCCTGGATGTTGGGCCATTTTAGCAATTAATCTTGCTGTTGAGTCCTTCCTGAGCTTGTTGATGTAGCTTGCATATGTGCTGTCGTTGTTGCTTCCTGGATTTGTGTCTTGTCTATTTTGCTGGCCTCTGGAAATTCTTTTTTTTGTGCTTCCTTTGGCTGCTTCTCCCCTAGTTGAGTTAATAGTGAGGCAACCAAGATCAATTTAAATCCTTTCCCTGTTTCCACAAGAAATTTCACCTCTATAGAAGCCTTTGTTATAGACTTTGGAAAAGCCAATGCCACTGTTGAGCATGGGTGACTCTTTACTTGCCGCTTCCTTTCCCGTTTCACCACATATGTTGAGGCTTCTCTCTAATTTTTGGCTTCCCTTTCTGTTTAAAATCACTTCCCCAGACATACTACTCATTCCCAATATCTTCCTGTGGTGGCAAAGACAATGAATTGGGCTCTGCCCGTCCTGAATTCCCCTTATTGCTGGAAAAATTGTTCATGCGGGATTAGGGAGGGAGTGACACTCGAAAGGGGAGGAGACAAGCTCTGCCAACATCTGCAAGCTGCAGAGAATGGCTTCAATCCCTTCACAATTCATTAACTTGCACGCCATTAATGAAGAGGAGAGGGAGGTGGAGATTGTGCATGCTGGGAATGGCATCAGTCGTAGGTTCCCATGGAGTATAAACTCCTTGCGGCCCAGGAGATCCAAAATCATGAATTGCAATGTACTATATCCCATGATCCATAGGATGATCAAGTACATAGTTCCCCTTGGCTTGTCAATCAGCTGTCCTGAAACACATTTTCACTAAAAAGTCGCGTGGAGGTGGATGCCAGGTGGAGCGTCGACACGAGGGGGCTGATGCATTAGGGGGGAGATATGAAATCGAACCTTCCCATGAATTCCATGTGACCTATGCTTTTTCCTATGGATCTATTGGCCTGCTCATCTACGATCCCATTGTTTGTGCATCGAATATGGTAGAAGGAAGGGAGCATGGAAGATAACATATCTTTGGTTCTTTCTATGAGTCTTTTTAGTTTTGAATTCTTCGGGGTTATTTTTTTGATGAAGTGCCTAATTATATTCTTGTATTCCCCTAGAATGATCAACTGGTTGAGTTGTCGTTCCTGTGCTAGTTGAGCTCCTTTGAAAATTGCATAGGCCTCTCCTAAATTATTGGTGGTTATACCCAGATTCCATGAGTAGGTTAGAAATATTTGTCCTCTGGGGATGAAAATAACCCCTCCCACACCTGCCTCCCCTGGGTTCCCTTTTGAAGCACCATCAAAACAAAGAACATGACTCTTTTGG
>ML787948.1:382825-396984 GCA_009831015.1 Picea engelmannii | reverse complement strand
CTGGGTGGGGGGGCAAGCTTTTCTTTGAAAATTCTTTTGTTTCGTGCCAGCATACAAATTTAATTGAGGCCTTCCAAATTTGACTTAGATTTGGATTCCTATGTAGTTATCCTTTGTAGTGTTTTCCCCATTTACCAATCAAACTTATGATTCTTGTCATCCAAGATATTTGGGGAACTAGCTCTAAGTAGAAGCTATGCATCACTTGTTTAGTGAAATTGCAATTTAGGAACAGGTGGTCAATGCTTTCCAACCTTTGGTTGCACAAAGCACATCTAAACAGCCCCCTATAACCTCTTTTGTTCAAGTTTTCTCCTGTTAGGAGATTATTTTGTGCCAACTGCCAACATAAAATATTTATCTTTGGAACGTTATTTGGGCTCCAAATCCCTTTCTAGATTGCATATTTGTTTGGCAAATCTCTATCTTGAAGGAGTTGCTTGTAACCCATCCTCACTGTGTACTTTGATTCACCCCAACTTCTACTATCCTTTTGACTAAGTCAGACTGGGGCAGATCCAGATACCACTAGGAGGAACTTCTTAGCCTCATCTCGTAGGAGGGGGGGGGATGTCACCCATATTCCAGTTTTCCCAAGCACCGTTCTTGGTCCAGTTAGAGATATAAAAGAGGATGGTTTTTCCAATTGAGGTCAGCCAGAGCCTGAGTTGTTCTATAGTAGGGATACTAGAGAGTAATCCCTTCTTTGAGAAGTGATCCTCCCATATCTTAATTTCTTTTCCATTTCCTGGGTTCCATCTGAGGTGGTTTTGGATGAGCGACGATGATGCTCGAATTAATTTCCAGATGGGGGAGCTTGATTGACCTCTACATCATCCAGACATATTTTTGTGACTTTGGCTAGGTACTTATTGCATATTTATCTTTTCCACCATTCGTTCCCTCCAGTAATTACACACCAAATTAGCTTGGCCCTCAGGGCTAAGTTTATCCTTTCTAGGTCCCGAATACCCAATCCCCCTTTTTCTTTGGGGGCATAGACAATAGAACAATTTACCAAATGGATTTTTTTTATCGTTGTCTTTGTCCCCTTACCAAATAAATTTCCTGATAATCCTTGCCATTTCTTTTTTGATTCCCACGAGGGCATATAGGGCTGAAAATTGGAAAATTGGAAAGGAGGATAAGACTGACTTTATTAAGATGACCCTACCTGCCAGATTCATCCATGTTGCTCCCCAAATTTCGAATTGGTCTTTGAGTTTTTGAAGAATCACCTACCAAACCTACCCAGGGAGGGCTTTGATACTGATGGGAGTGTCAAGGTAGTTGAAATATCTCCAATCTATTGAGAAGGAAAATTGGAGGATGCTGGCGATTCTAGCCATTGTTCCCGCTTTGATGTTCCAAGTGTAGATTTGGATTTTGTGTTTGTTCATAAGTCCCCCAGAGGCTGATTCATACTATTTCATAACTAGCTTCAATATCCGGGCCATTGTTTTTTAAGCTCCTCCAAGAAGAAGAGTGTCATCAACGAATTGTGAGTTATTTATCCTTCTGACACCCCTAGAAATTTTCAGCCCTGGAATATTTCTGGTGGCTCTTTCATGCTCCAGCCTTCTATTAAGGGTTTATTCCATAATGATATAAAACATTGTAGAGAGTGGGAATCCTTGTCAAATTCCTCTTGTGTTTTGGAAGAACAGATCCAGGCGCCCATTTATTAGGGGCGCTATCCAAGGGGACAAAATGTAGGCCTTGATCCAGGAGACAAAGAAGTTGTTGAAACCAAATTTTTTTAGCACATCAAAAAGGAGCTCGTGTTTCACTCGATCAAAGGAATTTTCCATATCGATTTTGATTATGATTTATGTTTCTCTGTTCGTAATACTAGTATGAATGGATTCCTACACCAGAATGATGTTGTCCCACATTTTCCTTTTAGCCACAAAGCCCCCTTGATTTGGGAGAATGATCCTGGGGAGCAAGTGTTTTATCCTGTTTGCTATCATTTTTGTGAGGATCTTGTAGGAGATGTTACAAAGAGAGATGGGACAAAATCGGTCAAAGGAGTTTGCATTTTTTACTTTAGAGATCAGAGCAAGAAAATAGGTATTAGTGGCTCCTCCTAACTTGCAAGTACTTTGGACATATCTGATCATGGAGAGTAAATCCTTTTTAATAATTTCCCAACAGTTTCTATAGAAATGGAGAGTGAAGCCATCCAACCCAGGGGATTTATCAGGGTCAAATTGGTAGACAACTACTTTAACTTCCACTTATGTGACCACCTTTGTCAATTCTTGTTTATCCCATTCCTTTATCACTTGTGGTATCTGTTCCAAGAACTGTAAACACTGCTCTCTATTGTCTACTCCATATTGGGTGTATAGGTTTTTGAGATGAGAGGAGGCTTCCTTTTTTATCTCTTCAAAGGAATTGACTATGTCTCCTATGGATTTTTTTATTTCCTCCACTGTGTTCTTGTACTATCTTGCTTTGGCCTGCTTGTGGAAAAAGGAAGTATTTTTGTCTCCTTCTTGGAGCGACCTGTATTTTTGTTTCCATCCCTTTTCTTAGTTATGGAGCTCCCTTAAATAATTTTGAAAGTGCTCTTTCTCCTGCTCTAGATGACTAGTTTGGATTTCACTATTATCCATTTCCTCCTGCAGAGCTTCTAGCTTCTCTTTACATCTTTCCACTTCTTCTTTTGTGTTGTGGAAGGATTCTTTAGCCCAGTCCTTTATTGCATGCTTTGCCTTTTTTGTCTTTTTCTCCCAGATGTACACAGGAGTTCTATCCACCTAGGTAGACCAGATTGAGGAGATTAGGGGGAGGAAATCCAAGGACTCCAACCAAATTGGGTTAAATTTGAAGGGAATGGGTCCCATATTTTCGACTTTGATGATGGAAAGGGCTATTGGGCGGTGGTATGAAATTCTCCAAGACACAATTTGGGAGGAAATGGAAAGAAATAGAAGAGTAAAGGGCCATGAATGAGAAAATGATCAAGTCTGGAAGCTATGTGCCCCACCCATGAACTTTTATTACTCCAAGTGTATTTCCCTTTGGAGGGATAAACATCAAATATATCTAATTCTGAGATCATATCCTCCATATGTTCCTGAAACTGGCCCCTTACAGTGGTGCTTCCCTTTTTTCCCCCTTGATGTAGGGTTGTATTGAAATCCCCTGCTATAATGTAGTTGTCTTGGGCTCCTAGCTATTTAAGTTTCATTAAAGAATCCCAACACTCCCTTTTTTCCCAATAATTATTAGGCATATAAACATTACAAATAGGGTAGATGTTACCTAATTGAATATGCTTAAGTTTCACCAGTGTCCAATGAGTTGATTCAACTATTTGTTCTTCTCTATAGATATGGGTGTTCCATAGTGTGCATATCGCTCCGGATGCACCTCTAGCATTAAACACCATTCCACTTCTTGTTTTCCATATTTGCTTCATTTCTCGCAGGGCCTCACCTGCCTGCAATTTTGTCTCTTGGATTAGGAGGATATGGGGTTTCTCTATTCGAATAAGCTTTCCCATGGCTTATTTTTTTTCCCTCTGACTCAGACCTTTGCAATTCTAGGATACTACCTTCATTACTTACTATTCTTTTTTGTTGCCCCCCCTTTTGTGGGTTGAGATTGTCCCTTTGTTTCTTGAGCTTTCTCATTTTTCCCTTATTTTTTAATAATTTCCTCTAGTGTTGGTTGAGTTCCTAGCTCTTTGTCCTAATTGGTCTCCTTTTCCCTTCTAGTTTTATTAGTTTTCCTTCCTTCTTTCGTAGCTCTAGAATTCTTTGGGATTTCTATATCCAACTCTTCTCCCGAGTCTTCCTGGCTATCGTCCTCCTACGCTTGGAGAGGTTCCTGGGACTGTGGATTCGGATCCACCGGGGGTGACGTGAGATCAGGATCCTGATCTGGTTGGTTGTCTTCTATATTTTATTTTGAACTGATCAACTTTGCTTCTAAATTTCCTAGAGGGTCGTATTTGTTCTTACTACTTTCATCTTCATCATCAATTTGTATTAGGGATTTCCCTTTACTTGGCGAGGGAGGCCTGGAGTTTCTTTTCCTTTCCTATTGTTAGTTGTCTACCTTGTTCATTGCTTTCTTTCTTTTTATGGCTGCCATTAATCTGGTGCTTTGTTTTCCGAATGCTCCTGGATCTCCTTGGGGAAGTGTTTGGCGAAATGCCTGTATTCATGACAGGATTTGCACTTAAAAGGAAGCTATTTGTAATCCACTATTTGGATGTATGATCACCCATCTAAAGTTAACTAGATTTCTTCTGGGAGACCTTTCTCCATATCTACTTCTACACAGAGACGTGCACATTCACAAGTTAATTGAATTTACCACATCACAATTGCAAGTAGTAATAACCAAAAGTCAAAACATTACAATTATAACTTAAAACATTACTTTAGTTTATTACTACTTTAGGTTATTACTACTTTTTTATTAATTCACAAGTTAATTGAATTTGTATTTATTTATGTTACAGGAAAAAACCTAATATTCATAGCTCCAATAGTGAACCATTTACACGTGATATTGAAAGTATACATCTTGCAAGCTGGACAAAAGATGATACTTATGAATCTATTCTTTACAATGTAAAGGATGGAAAGAAGCCTAGTAGTTTATTAGTTTACAATGTTGTGGCTAAAAAGCTAACATATGAGGAAAATGATTTCAAAGGAGAGATCGTTAACATTTTTTTTTTTGACAAGAACGGTTAGAGTGTATTAATCGGCTTCCTGGCAAACCAGAATCAGAAAATTACAAATCTGAAGAAGTTTGATGATCTCGCTGCCAACCTTCTTGTGGATAACCTGAGAGTACAATCCCACTTACTTCTTGAGATTAGTCGAGAAAATGACAAAAAATGCATACATGAGTAAATTCTCACAAACTGTGAGCACAATAGGAGACAGAAGCAAAGCATTAAACCTGGGAGGATGAGACTTTCCCCTTAAAAAAGGGATCCATCTTTTTCTGAGAACCTAAAGAAATGTTGGAGGTAGCCTCCTTTTCTTTGCGTGTTTTATTGGTCTTTCTCCCTCGGGTAAGGGGTGGAGACGAAACTGAGATGTCTTCAGTGGCAGGAGTTTCCATAGAGCCGATGGAGGGGATTGAAACAACTGGACCTGCAGGGGCAGTGGGCTCCAGGTTTGAGTCCCTATTTCCTCTCACTGCTACTGACTCTGGCGGAATGGTTTCCGGAAAGCTTTCGTCTGTCGGATTTCCCTTGACTGTTGTTGGTTCTGGTTCTAGGGCTTCATCTTCCTTCAACGCATCAAAACTTTTTTTGTTTTCTAGAGTAGCCTCTGCTGAATGAGTGGCCTTCGGAGCCTGGGTTAGTGGGTCCTTTCGCTGTGGCTGCCTGCGTCTGTTAGAAACTGGCTGAAAATCATCTTCTTTGACTGGTCCCGGCTCCCCAGAGGCTTTGGGGAAGCTTTTTGCGAAACGACCGTAGTCATGGCACCGGAGGCACTTAAAACGGATCTGCTCATAGTCCAGCTCTTGGATATGGGACCAATCCCCCAGGGAGAGCTTAATATCTTCCGGAAGGCCTTTCTCGAGGTTAACCTCAACACAAATTCGAGCGCAGGTAAACTGATCCCCTTTCGGCTCCATACTGTCCAAGAAACGCCCAAGCTTGTTTCTAATGTCCTCCAAAGATCTTTTCCCCCAAAGATGCAAGGGAAGATGGGGCAGTCTAACCCAAACAGGGGCTGCGGTGATTTCAGACCCGGGATTGAAGTCAAGTGTCCACGGGGCTAAGAACAACCCTCTTGCCCCCATGAAATAGGGTCCAGATCTGAAAACTAGATCTCGATCCTCTGTCCTCGAGAAACTGAAGACAAAAAAACCCCTGCCTACTGCACATAAAGAGACTTCTCCCTGTATCAGTGACTTCCAAYGATCATCCATCCATGCCTCCACCGTTTTGGGGCTGGGCCATAACCCCGTAAACTTACCGATGAGGGCATTTTCTGCTAGCAGGAGGGCAAGATTGCAGGGCTCCTCTGGAGATAGCTCCACCGAAGGGATCTCCTCCATCTTCTTGACAAATTTAGATGAGATAGACGGCTTGGAATTAGGTCTTTCCGCACGAACTAATGCTTCGAATGCTTCCAGAGTATCTTCATCCATTTCGGCGGTCGGTTTTAGGGCCATTGGAGCACGACAGCGGCCACCTACAAACAAGAAAAAACGCAGAGGCACGACCTCTGCTCAAAACCGCGTGCAAAGCGTAAGAGGGTCGTTTTGTCTGTTGTAAATCGAGGAAGGGACGATCTGTCATGCAAATCGCTGGAGGGACGCTCTGATCGGCTGCTCCAGACGGACCGGGCTCCTGCAGACGAGATTCAGACCGGGGGCGGCTAGGGTTTAGGCCCTAGCCGCGTTGGCTTTCCGCCTCGCTTCATTCCGTCCCTGTTCATCCCAAGATCACAACCTAAAAATGAGATCGTTAACATTTATCAAAAGCCACAAGAACTAATTAATTATCTTATAGATACATTTTCAAATGAAGGAGATTGGGTTTTGGATTTGTTCTCCGGTTCAGGTAATATTTATGATATAACATTTATGAAATCATACTTCACTCTTTATTATTTTTAATTTATGTTGTTTTACATTATTTACTTTAATTATTTATTTTGTAATTGGTGATTAGGTACAACATTAGCATGTTTCTTACAAAAAGGAAAGAATTGCATATCCATTGAAAGTGATGCAATGCAATGCGGTTTTATTCAACAAAGAATTAATGCTATTCGAGCTCTTGTAGATGAAATGCAAGAAATTGGCTTGAGAAAAGGAGATTTTAATGACTCAAAGGTGGTAAAAATATCACAGGAACCTCAAGTACCATTACAAGGTCTACTTGGAAAAGATCACTTTGGAGAACTTGTGGATATTAATAACTCAACGGAAGAGAAACATGAGCCAAATGAGCCAATGGAAGCACAAAATGATGTCCAAGAAAATGATGATGTGTCTATTGAGAATGATGAATTTGGGATATATGACATTGTTGATTAGTTTTAGGATGCCCTTGAAGACAATGTTGAATTTTGCAAATTTTTATGAGTTATAATTGTAATGTTTTGACTTTCATATTTTAAAATAAGAATAAATATGCAGCTATTGTTGTTTTATGATGAATACGTTTTTTTATTTTCTTTTTACTTTTCTTTTGATGTGATTTAATATGGTAGAGAAAATGAAATTAAATATTGTCAAGTTTTTACTGTAAATCTATAAAAATATCATAATAAATGTTAATTTTTATTAATTTTTTCCATTTTTTGGTTCAATTTTGTCCATAAAAACGTTTTATGTGACACGTTATTTATAGTGGAAAGCTTCCAAAATGTGTAGGTTTTTTGTTATAAGTTGCTTTGAAATGTATAGTTTTTGCTAAATATTTAAAAATAGTGTTATTTAGCTACAATTATTTGCTACATATTGAAGAAAAAAAAAAGTGTGTTAAAAATACAATTTTACACTATATTTAAAAACTATGGCACTATGAATTAAATATAATGAGACATAATTATATGGAAAATCTTAATTTCAAAAACATGAATCATGTATAAATTTTTTATAACATTTTTAGTATCATTAAAAATCATAAAAAAGAACATTGGTAAAAAGAAAAAAAATAAAGGATTTAGAAAAAATTGAAAATAGTTGGAAAACAAACATTTAAAAAACAAAAAAAAAATGATTTAGGAAAATTTGAAAGTAGTTCAAAAAACAAGCATTTTAGAAACAAAATGTGGATCTGTTATAGACAAGAAGATTTAAAATATCAAAAAACTACCTCAAAATGAAAAGGGGTGCTACAAGTAGCACCATTTTTCAAAATGTGGTAAAAATGGGACCCTTGAAAAAATGAGAACTCGACAAAGTTCTCGTTAAGTTGGTAATATTGTTATCACTGTGTTTATTTTAAAAGGCTAGAAAATGGAAGCTATATTATGTTGCTATTGTATGTAGACAACATGCTTGTTACAGGGTTTAATATGCAGGGTATAAATGTGCTAAAGAAGAAATTAACCAATTCATTTGCAATGAAGGGTTTGGGTGTTGCAAAGAAAATCCTTGGTATGAGAATAACAAGAGACAAGAAAAATCACGAATTGACATTGTCTTAGGGTGATTACATAGAGAAGGTGTTGGAGAGGTTTACAATGCAGACTGCAAAACTAGTTAATACAACTTTGGCCAACCATTTCAAATTAAATAAGGAAATGTGTCCCAATACGCAAGAGGAGATAGAATACATGTCCAGGGACGCTTATTCATCAACAGTTGGAAGCTTGATGTATGCGATGGTTTGCACAAGACCAAATATTGCATATGTAGTGGGAGTTGTGAGAAGGTATATCAACAATCCATGTAAAGAACATTGGGAGGCAATAAAGTGGATTCTCAGGTAATTTGAGAGATACTGCTACTCATGCATTATGTTTTGGAGGTTTAGACACTGTTATACGGGGATATATCGATTCATATATAGTAGGTGATAAAGATAACAGGATGAGCACCACAGGGTATGTTTTTACTGTAGGTGGAACAACAATAAGTTGTATTTTGAAAATGAAAAAGGTTGTTTCAATTTCAACAATAGAGGCAGAGTATGTTGCTGCTACAGAGGACAGTAAAGAGATGATTTGGTTAAAGCGGCTTATGGAGGAATCGGGAAAGAAGCAAGAAAATAGCAGGTTGTACTATGACAACGAGATTTCCATTCATCTTGCAAATAACTCATCCTTCCATTTGAAGACTAAGCATATACAACTGAGGTACCATTTCATACGATCCATTTTGGAAGACGAGCATTTGAAGTTGGAAAAGATACACACTAGAAACAATCCTGCAAACATGTTAACAAGGGGAGTAACTAGGGAGAAACTGAGTTCATGTTCACTTTCAGTTGGGTTTCAAGCATGAAGGTGAATATGAGAAATTTTCCAGGTCTAAGAAGGATCATAGTCCAACAAATACAACAACGGTGGAGTTGTTGAGATCAGTCTCCAAGTGGGAGATTGTTGGTTGTGGAGCTTGATTATCTTCCTAATTCATAGGTATTTGTTTTCAACTGTGTTTATACCCCATGAAGATTTTACACCTTGAAAGAATGTACACTCCTCCAAACAAGGGAGTGTAGGGGGGGCTTTCCCCTCCTGCAGGGTCCCGGGGAAAGCGAGCCCTCGGCGGGGGCTCGAGGGTAAAGCCCTTGAAGGAAAAATTGCCTTGTAAATGTAAATTGTAATTTCATAGTAAATATGAAACATTCATTATAAGGTTACATATCTGATAGTAGAATTTATGTTAGGGTTTTTTTCCCTAGAAGGTAACCCTCTTTTATGAGGTAAATGTATTGCGGCTATGTATTAATGTGAATATCGTATACTGAGAGAGGAGATTGTGAGAGAAAGAAGAGGAAGTTACAACGAGTGTGTTGTAGGTTGTATCCCTTCATTTTCTCCGATGGACGTAGCCCACACTAGTTGAATCATGTATATCTGTGTTTGTATTGTATTGTGTATCTTTTGTGTTTTATTTTCGCATTTGTTTTTACTTTATTGCTCCACGATCCTGTTTTTCTAACAACTTGTTGTATGGAATTCAACCCAACTTGTGAATAAATCAACCCATAAAATAACTCAATCTCCAACAAATAACTCAGCCACAATAGTTATGAGTATGACCCAACAAAAAGGGAATTTACCCCACAACAAAAATGAAGAATAACATTCACAAAACTCATCCCATAGATGTTAGCGGCCTCCACACACTCTGAAAATTGTTTAACATAGGAGAAACTTAGTCCAATGAGTAAATATGACCCAACGGTGGAATATATTGGTTCCAAATATGATATAGGTCATATAGAAAGGAGGAATATACCATTTTTGAAGATATTCGACCTCCCTTCAACCACTAACTCGCCTAGACAATAGACTTGCCCTTCCCTCAACCATATTTAACCACAATGAAGAAATATTCAACCACCATTGAAGAAAATCGACCCATAGTAAATAACTCACCCAATAAACCCAAAAATCATAGCCACTAATGAGAAATCTATTCCACTGATGAAGCACAATGAAGATATCAGTGTGATCTCTTCCCAAAATGACCACTAGGGTGGATGGTCTCACCACCGAAGCCAATACCTAAAACCTTATCTTAGGGTTTCCGTCCCAATAGTTCCAAATCCACAATGAGCTCTCTCAATGAGAAATTAGAAAAATTCCATTACAAGAATGAGGTAAGGCGCCCTCTTTTTCCCCTTTTATTCATTCATTGAATATTTTGAGACCTTTTTATCTTTTAATAAATTTAAGTGACTTTTCACATTCCCCATAGTCACTTATGCATGTTTTTTCCACTTTACTCAATGTCACCTTTAATTTTTAATTAATTCTCACTCTGATGAAATTAATAATTAATTCCCTTTTTTAATTCCCTGACTATGGCCCATGACAATTACTTAGGATATTTTTTCAATTCGTTTAGAAGACACATTTGGAAAGGGACATTACAATCCTCCCTTATCAAGATTTCTTGTCCTCAAGCAACTGCAAATTTGGATGTTTTAAGATCTGATCAGCCTCCCATGTGTCATCCTTTACTGGTAAGTCCTGCCATCTGATGAGGTATTCTCGAATCACCCTATTGCACAATTTCCTCTCTCGGACCTCCAATACCTCCTCAGGGACCAATATTAATTACCCCTCCTCATCCAATGGAGGTAGCTCTGCCAAAGTGGTGACTTGTTGTCCCAATGTATTTTTGAGACATGAGACATGAAACACATCATGGATTTTTCTTGCCTCCAACACCTCCAATTCATAAGCCACTTCACTAAATTTCCAAACCACCCTGTATGGCCCATAAAAACGTGGCTTAATATTTTCTTCTGCACTCTTCTTCAGTGAAGACTGTTCGTATGGATGTAGCCTCAAGAAAACCAAGTCTCCCACCTCAAAAGTGTGCTCAACCCTATGCATGTCTACATATATATTTTTCTGATGTTGGGTCATCTATAAGTTGTCCTTGAGAAACTTGAGTATGTCCTGGCTCTCTTGGATCCAATCCTTGGCTTTGGGAGCCATGTTTTCCCCAAATTCCAAGTCAACAAAGGAAGGGGCGTCATACCCATACAATTCTTTGAATGGTTCCATGCCAATCAACATGTGATGAGTGGTGTTGTATAAATGTTCTCCCAGATGCAACCACTTCACCCATTCTTTATTCTACCCTGACACATAGTTACATAAATATCCCTCAATCCATTTATTCATAATCTCTATATGGCCATCTATTTGAGGGTGATAACTAGTGCTAGGGGTCAACTTCGTGTTAGGCAATCTGTACAACTCCTACCAAAAAGCACTGAGGAACATGTCATCCCTATCACTGACAATATATTTTGGTATCCCATGAAGTCTAAATACCTCTCTAAAGAACAAATTTTCTACCTATGCTTCCTTATACTATGAGGATATGGAAAATAAGTGTTCAAATTTGGTCAATCAATCGACCACTACATAGATACAATATTTTCCCTGGACCTTTGGCAACCCTGTGATAAATTCCATGGATATTCTCTCCCATTTATGCTCTAGAATGGGAAATGAATATAATAATACTGTAGGATGGGTCTGATCTAACTTGTTATGTTGAAAAGTCACACACTCTCTCATGTGCTTCAACACATCATATTTGAGGCCCTTCCAAGTGAACATCTCCCTGATTTTCCTATAGGTTTTGAAATACCTCATATGTCCTGCCAATGGTGTATTGTGCATAACCTCCATAATATTTCCCTTTAGTGAAGACTCCAAAACTATATATATGGTCCTTTTAGTAAGTGATTTCATCCACCATGTTATACCTGTCATCTTGTATTTTGGTCCATCACTTCACAAGCAAATTTGTTCTTGGAATATTCCACCACTAGATGGGATTTCCAATCAGCTGAAATCTCCGTGAGAGAACACATCTCTGGCCATCAGGAAGAAGCATAGACTACTGCATTTTTATTCCCTTTTACATATTCTATGTTAAATTCATAGGCCTATAATTTGGTAACCCACTTTTGTTGCCTTTCATTCAAGTCCTTTTTCCACATGAAGTGTGTCAAGCTGTTATGGTATGTTTTAACCACTAATTTCCCACCTACCAAATATTGTCGAAACTTTTCCAAGGAATGCATGATGGAGAGAATATATTTGTCATAAATGGAATACAATTTCTCCCTATATGAGAGCTTCATGCTCTCATATGCAATAAGCCTTCTCTATTGCATCAAAACTTCTCTTATCCCTTCACCGGATGCATCACACTCAAGTACAAAGGGTTGAGGGAATTCAGGAAATGATAAAATTGGGCAGGTGCTCATACTTCCTTCATGCGATAAAATGTCTTATGAGATTCTTTGGTCCATATGAATGCCCCTTTCTTTGTGAGGTTTGTGAGTGGTGCGACTAACTGTGAAAACCATTTCGCACTAGTAAATTTGGGTCATTTTGTGATGACCATTTCAATTCGTTTGTGACGTTATGTCGTGGAGATTGCGACGAATCTTGGGCCCCTCAAAATTCACATCATATCCTTTTGAATGTGCGATGAACCTAGAAAACGTCACAAGAGTGACGACCTACGATGGTTTTCACATGAGAGACGACCTACGAAAGTCATCACAAGAGAGATGACCTATGTAGGTCGTCGCAAGAGAGACACCCAACGGTCATCGTCGCAAGAACGAAAACTTAGGATTATTTTCAAAAGAAAGACAACAAAGGACGATCATCGCATCACTAGTACATATTGTAAAAATTCTGACATTTTATTTGCGGCGTTATGGACAAAATTGTCCATATTGTCGCAAAATAGAGAAAATTTATATAAAAAAAAATTCATGTTGCCCGATAACGTCGGTCTTGCCACGTTGACGTCTCTCTTGCCACGTTAACGTCTCTCTTGCCACGTTAACATATCTCTTGCCATGTTTTCCATTGGAACGTCTCTCTTGCCACGTTTTCCACTGGAACGTCCCTCTTGCCACGTTTGTGAAGATATATGTCTCAATTGCGACGTTTTGGAAACTAGGTTTTCCCCTCCAACGATCACCTTAGTATGTTCACCAAGTCAAAATACCAAAGGTCACTTAGGACTTTTTTCCGTTGGAATTGCGACGTTACAAAATCTATAAATATGTTGCATTTGACGGATGTTGCGACAAGTTTGCTATAATAACGACGCTTCAAAAAGGGTTTGCAGGTCTTCTGGGCGAACAAAAAATAGATATTTGTTTTAGTATAAGTCTATGGGGAAGAATGTCAGAAAACATTAGAGCTGAATGGGTTCAGTGTAATTCAGCATTCCATCTTCAAAATCTTACTTCTTGATCTTGTTTGCATCATAAATTTTCACCATAATATTGATCATTTCTCATTTAAATATTTCACAAAGCATGTTCTTCTCTAGTCTCTCCAATTCTTCCAATCATTTTTTAAAATATTTTGTTGTCTATATCCTCTATGTTACTTCTATTTACAAGGATAACACCTAGTTTTCTATCGACATTATTTCTTATTTGTCAAATGTTTTTACATTTATCATTTCTTCCATGTTGTCCTATATTCCGAGAGAATAACATCAAGTCAATTATTGTAGTATAATCTCTTCAAGTCACATATTTTGTGAGTATGGATGCAAATACCTTGTTCATACTCTTTGTTAGGACATTTTCACTAGGGTAGTATGGAATACTCTTCTAATCAACAACCTTAAATATCTGATCAACCATTTATAAGTGTTTGCAAAGAAGTGGGCCCCTGGATCAAAAGATGTATGTACCAGACATCCATAGTGACAATATCTTTTGAAACGAGAATTTGTAGCTTCTTCGTGAATAGATCTATCAATCCAACAACCTGAATGCCTACTCACTTCGTGAATAGATCTATGCCCATAATTACATATTGAAAGTGTCTTCTTCTTTTCTATTACAAAAGGTCCAATAAAATAGATTCCCCAATGATCAAAATTTTGCATTAGAGGAATAGGTTTAAGTTTGTGAAAATCCCTTATCTTTGGTTTGTTGCTTACTTTTTGGCACTAGACACATTTATTAACCATTTGAAATAATC
>ML787948.1:339134-364890 GCA_009831015.1 Picea engelmannii | reverse complement strand
TGGTTTTTCTATGGACGTCATTTAGAGAAGAGGAGATGAACATGTAGTTAGACACAAGTTCATTTTTAAAGTGATTTTCCATGCACAAATTTTGCATACCTCATATTTTAGGTCTTCATGCTTGTGGAGATGATACCAAGAGTCATCTCATTAGGATAGAAGCTGTGACAACATGTTTCAATGGGTAAAAGTTTGAAGGATCTTTTAGACGTGTATGAACTTCATGTTAGTTCATTCACCATATTGGGTCTTTTTATCTCTTAGACACTCTTGAAAGAAAAAACCCAACTTTTAGTGCAAGGGAAAGCCTAAGGAAACTATTAAGTGGGTCACTAGCTGACACCTATATGACTTACTCCTCCTTTGGGCTTGGAATGACTATTAGGTCTTGATATTGATATTGTATTTTTTTTTAAATACCTACACAAAGGTGGAAATTGTGACGTCTTTAACTCTCTTCCCATCGCTATTGCCACGTCCAAGACATCTCTCTTTCCACCTCCAAGATTGTCGCTCCCATAGCAACCACGTCGGAGCTAGTAACTCTAGGCCGTCGCTGTTTCCACCTGATGGACGTCGTTCTTTCCACGTCCAAGAGTGTCGCTCCCATAGCAATCATGTCGGATCTAATACCTCGTCCCGTCGGTCTTGCCACCTTCAGAACGTCTCTCTTGCCACCTCTGAAATGTCTCTATTGCCACCTTTGAAACTTCTCTCTTGCGACGTCTGAAACGTCTCTATTGCCACCTTTGAAACATCTCTCTTGCCACGTCTGAAATGTCTCTCTCGCCACCTTTGAAATGTCTCTCTTGCCACGTCTGAAACGTCTCACTTTCCACGTTTGAAACGTCAGTCTTGCCACGTTTGAAACGTCGGCCTTGCCACATTTGAAACGTCCTGTTTGCCACGTTTGACACGTCGGTATTGCCACGTTTGAAATGTACCTAGATGTCGGTCTTACGACGTCAATATGGGGCTAGACAATCCAATTTATGATGACACGTGGCGTCATATAACGTCGCAATATCGACGAAAACTAGGTCATTGGAAAAACAACATCCTGTGAAACGACATTTGAGGGGGTTCGAGGTTTGTCGGTCTTCCAACAATAGAAAGTGGCAATTGCGTCGAACGCGCCATCGAAATTTAACCCAAATGCACTAGTGCATGAATGACAACTAAGGATGATTTTCTCAAGAGAGATGACCGAGGATGATCATTGCAAGAACAAAAACCTAGGATGAGCGTCACAAGAGAGACTATCTATGATCCGTGTTGTCGCAAGAGCGACAAAATATATATATTTAAAAAAATATATGTATATTGAATGGAAGGTTAAAAAATGCAAAGAGAAGTTAAAATTTTCAAAGAAATAAATTAGAGCGGGCACTAGTAACTTTGATCACGATCCATTAGAATTGATGGACATGAAGCATTGCAGAATTTGAAGTTGTGCGGGGGATAATTCTAAAGGGTGGTCCCGCAATCCAAACTATAGTTTCCATTGAGGAGTATGTGTCAGCGTCGGATTAATTGTAGAATGACACACAGGTTGTTCCAAAACTACCAGTCCACATCTCCACAAAGTGAAAAGTATAAACGATCGATTCGACATTTTTATTTTTTATTATTTTCAAAGTTGGGGACCGTTGGAACACTATCGTGTCCACTATTTTTCTGTTGTATCCCAAATTTGCACCATCACAACCCATTTACAGGTATTTGTCCCATCGCCATGGATCCCATAATATTATCAGTAGTAGAACAAGACCTTGAAACTAATGAGGAAGCCCTAATTGACAGAGATGCAGATTTATTTGACCCTAATATCACTATTTTCCCCATTTTTTTGTCTTGAAGCAACTTGGTTGATACAAAGGGAAAGAGTATTCCATTTTTAGAAGCAGTCTAGGCCTCCATTGTCTCTATGTTGTCGAGGTTTCTTTCCCATTTCCTGAATTCGTAGGTTGGTGTGTTGAGCAATATTCCCATTCAAAAAGGATAATTGTCAATAAATTGGGGTCTCAAATCCTATGTAGAATAGATAATCTGTCAATTCGAAAGTCACTCAATATCCCATAATCATTTTCCTTTAATTCTGATCCATTCAACGAAGAAAAAGTGATTAGGGTTTACAAAGAATGTCAGCCATAGCTCAAACGTCAATTTCTACAACAAATCATTAAACTTGAACAAATGTCAAATGGTCTTTCCTTACCAATGAGTATCTACATGATGGTCATTGAAGTTCAGTGGGTCTGTTCCCTGTTGAGTCAGTTCCTAGGTCTAGATAGTGATAAATATGTTTTTGAAGTCATGCTTTGTTATCTTTTGATTTTTTTCAAGTCAGAGTTTGTTCAATCAGTTTGAATTAATTTTGATAAATTCCTAGCTAACACCATTCACAAGCAGCTAGTGAATTTTCACTCTTTGAGACATTTCATATATTATACATATCTATTAAAGGTTTTCTTAGCAAGTAATCATGGAGAAATCCCTGAGCCATCTTTTGTATCTACTGAATGTAAAAGAATCACTTTGCTCATAGTCATCAACAAGGTCATGTCAAGAATCTATTCTATGATTTTCAATACAAGTTTACCCAGAGTTTTGGAGGACATGAAGATTCAACTACAACCAAATCCAGAAAACATAATAGGAGAATGGGTACTTTTTCTGCATTCAACAATGATCTGGGTATATGGTTTTCATGAGTCTCCTTATCTGTTACCTGTTTTCCTAACTCCCAGGATTTTTTCTCTTGAGTTCATTAGACAGAGAATTATCTCTGAGACAAATAACTTCATCAAAATGAAAAGAGCCTCTAACATCAAATTCCCCTTTTTTATTGGTCCTTTTGTTGTTAAGTCTAGATCATGTTTATCACAGGTTAAAGAAAAACTTAAAGACTTTGGATTTTTATAAATACAAGAAAGAAAATATGATCCACATCAGATCATATCCAAGAGAAGACAAATGAATAAAAGTGCACCTTATGAACATGAGAATATGGAAGACTTGGATAAACTAGCTAGTATGGAAGTGTGTATTGATGTGGAAGCACCATTGCAGCAAGTCCAAACATAATAAGATCCTCAAAAGTTGGTGATTAAAATTCCCAAAGCCAGTATGTACAAAAAAAGAAGAATTTCAAAGACCATGGATATTGATGTTGAAAATATTATCCAGGTGGATATTGGTGGCCACCCTCCTATTCCACGGGCTCAAAAAACAAGTTTCCATCTTGACAGTTTTTTAGGTTCCAAATTTTTGGGGCTATTTTGAGGCCCTAAACGACGTCTTTTGGGGATTTGGGGCCGAGGTGACTGCCAAATCCACTAACCTGGGCTAGTCGAAAATATTTCTTCTCAGTTATACCTTTCCAATGGTGTATCGAGTGCCCCAAACATAGATCCTATGCAAAATTTACGCCCCTAGGAAGTTGACGTATCAACTACCCCCATCGGAGCCCACAAACCTTTTGGCTTTTCATCTTCCGGGGTTATGGTTTTCGATTTTACTTATCTTAAAAAGGCCTTTTGAGCCTCATTGTAACGATCATCTTCTTGAGAATGGGAGTAGTGGACACATCTCTTCTCAGAGATAAGATGCCACCATTCTAGCGAGTCTTTCACTCTGTATTTTTACAGTCTTTGTACATTTTTGCTCATTAATAGAAAATTGTATATTAATGTATCTATGTGTTTATGGTTGCATATATGATACATTTCTGTTATATTATTGGATATCTGAGATATCTTTGTACCTTTATTTCTCAAGAAACTGCTAAAAAGAAGATGGAAATTGTTCAGTTGAAGTAGATTGTAGATTTGGAAGATGAAGGACCCAACGATCAATTGAAGTGGAACACTGTGGAAAGTGGTACCAACATTGTAGAAATTGAGGAAAGAAGTCAGTTTGAAAGTGAAGGCAACTCAAGAGTTTTTCACAGTCAAAAATATTATTCTGATAAAGCACATGATGCAACTTATCAGTCCAGAGAAGACTTATCAAAACAATATCCTGAAAAGAGAAATGTGGCTTTGGGTGAAATAAGGGATTTGTTCCATGAAGTAGAAAAAAATTCTCAACTGAAATATTCCTTGTTCACTATGAGGGATATTGAAAATAAAAATTTTAATATTGCAGTTGTAGAGGAGGATAAAATGTCAGAGATTAAAATCAAATATGAAAATATAAGTGCCCCTGACAAAGTGAAATTCCACAAGAAGACCAATGATTTGTTGTATTATGATTATTTGAGTTTAAATTTGAAAAATTCAAAGATGACATCCTTAGCTGTAAAACTAGAAGGACAACTAAGACAGGAAAAGGCAGCCAACAAAGCTTGGAAAATTCAAAATAAAAGGCTTGAGTCTGAAGGTCCTCAAGGTCTGAAGTCTTTATTGGATGAAAAATATAAAATAATTCATATTTTGAAGAAAAAGTTGAAGAGGCTTGCTACAGAACACCCACAGACAACATAATTGGTAGCTTTAGAGCAGGAAAAAGAAACATTTCAGAAGGAAGCACTGGATTATAAGGATAAGCTTTTGTAGCTGGAAAAGGAAAAGATGGAATCGTCTAAAGAAAATGTAGAGTTGGTAAATAAATTCATGGTTTTAGCTCTTGCTGCAAGAACTAGATCAACCACTGAAGACATTGTTCAGGCTATGTCACAAGTCAGTATGAAAGAAAGAGAGATCAAAGGGTTAAAGGAAATCATAGAGAAATTGGAGCAGGAAGTGTGCACAAAGGATGAGAAGATATCCCAAGTTCAAAAGGAAAAGGTAGTCTTGTAGAAGAAGATTAATAAGTCGAATTCAAGATTGAGAGGTAAAGGTCTGTTGCAAGGAGCTAAACATATCATATGGGATTCTATAGTTACTGAGGTTACTAAATTTAGATCATATTTGAAGTTTTTAAGTGATAAAGATAATATAGCAATCACAACCATGTATAGATTCACTATTGTTAATGAGACTTTAGCCAAAAATCCATCTGAATGTGGACAAAATGTCATGAATCTTCTCAACTCAGTTCCTCTTGCAGATCTTCAAACCATTGGGGTAAAGGAAATAACTGCATTGATCATTTGGGCTAGAAGAATTATTACAAAACATGATATTTTGAAATTAGTTCTGAATAAAGCAATACATATGGAACAAAGTGTGCACAATTTCAAGAATTTATTTGAAGAATTGTTCATAAAGGGCCTTCAATCATTCTGGGATGGTAAAGGTAATTTGTAGGATCAAGAAGAATAAAATGCACTCTTGAATCAATCAAGGATGGACCAATCTAGATTTGAAACCCTGGAGGAGGGTTTGAAAGGGGCTACTTTAGTTGATAAGCTGAGTACATATTTTGAAATTCTAAATCAGTTTAAGACAATCAAACTCGGTCTACCTGTCATGTCTTATGCCACTTGTGTTGACTTGGGAATTTTAATGAAAGAAATGACAGATTATGAGATTCCTTACGAATTGAAATGGAAGGAAATAATTAGATTGGGAAAGACCAAATACAATTTCCCGGGATCGAGTAAATGATTTACAATTATCGACAAAAAGGAAGAAAATAAAATGAATATACAATCAAAGTCAAAGGACAAGATAAAGGACCAAAATGTAGGAATATCCGCAAATCCCAGATTTTTTGAACTAGAATTTTCTATTATATTGTAATCAGTTCAAACCGAATGAAATTAATTGTTGTATAAATATTGTAGGTTTTGATGTATTCGTGGTTGATAGAAGCACACAGGACAAATTGTATTGATCACTGTAACCATTTCTGAATTTGAAAGAATACAAGTGGAGATGTCCGTAGTTTTTTTATACCAAAGATTCATGTGGTGATGACCTGAAGTATGTGTTTTCTTTCATGTATGTTTTTCTAGTTTGATTTCCCTTCATCTCCAACCTTTCATATGTTTGAAATTGGATGTTAAAGGGTCTCTGAAATTCATAAATAAGAAAACCAAATTATAAAATCTTGAGGAAATAGACTACTACAATTTGTAGGGATTTCAAAATAAGTTGGAACCTTTGGGAAAGCCTTTGTTGAAATATACAAAATATAAGTGGAAGAATCCATTTTTAGTGAGTCCTGACACCTTAAATGTTAAAACATAGCCACATTAAGTGGAAATCATAACTATGGAGTGAACCCTATGCAATACAGTAAGATAATACTCTGAAATTGTATGTTATGGCTTCAATTGTTTTCATTCTATATTTATATTATTTTTCTTTGTCATGTTTACGATATGCTTCAATCACAAAATATATACAAAGTTATAAACACAAATTCATGAAAACTTCAGTGAACGTGTAGGGCAATTAAAGTGGAAATAATTTCCAAAACTCCTGACATATTAACATAAAAGCATTAAGCATTTGGATGCAATGTGCATTGCATTGAAAAACAATATAATTTATCCTTCAATTCTTTTATGACTCCATAATTTCTTTACGCTGAGAAAAGAAACCCAGATGTAACCACAAAGCAACTTTAGAAACTAGAATCTAACCCTTCCAGTATCAGAGGGGGCTCTCTCCCAAATCAGTCACTGAAAGGACTGATTTGATTTTTGTTTCTTGAGGTTAGGTCCTTGGATTGTGAATAAATTTTTGGATGAGATTTGATGTTTAAGCCCATGAGAAATACATTGGGCATGGATTCAAAAGGTTGAAGCTTATGAATATGTGGGTAAGTTGTCAATTAATGGGAAAAGACCTCAGAGGAAATATAGACACTAACTGTGTGCTGGTTTAATTTAAATTTCGTTGTAGCAGAAAGGATGGAAGCAAAACATAAATCAACACTTTAAGAAATCAAATTTTAAAATTTCTTAAACTATTTTAGCCGAAGAAAACACCATTTATATTCTAAAATATGTGACATAAAATCAACATGATGAATTCTGAAACAATATTTTAATTGAATATCATTTAGATATGGAAATAGAGCAATAAACTGAAAGAAGAACATACTCTGAAGTGAACAAGCTACACAGTCACTGGCACATGAATCTCTGAAGAAAGACTAGATTCTAGAAGCCTTGGATCACCCAACTTTATTAATTCTTCAGGGAAATATTATAGTACAAAGACTCTCATAATACTCATGAATTCATCAAACTTTCTCCCACCCTTTGTACATTATGTGTTACAATATTTATAAAAAAGTAGTAGTTCAGAAAATCAGGATCCTTGATATATTTCAGCAACTTTATCCCTATCTTTTCCCCTTTTACATTGGTAGTGTATGAATCTGTTTGGGTGATGTATGGACCCATACTCCGTTGAGAGCTGGATGGTCATTTACTAGGACCTGGAAAATTACATTTAGTTTTACCCAATCTAACTATTTCCTTCCACTGTAATTCAGAAGGAATATCAAAATCCATCATTTCTTTTATTAAAATTTCCAAATCAATGCAAGAGGCATACGACATGACAGACAAGCCTAATTGTATTATCTTAAATTTATTCAAAATTTCAAAATCTATGTCTAACGTTTCTACCAAAGTTGTCCCCTTTATAACTTCATCTAAGTCTTCAAACCTAGAGTGATCCATCCTCGCTTGTGTCAAGAGTGCATTGTAGGATTCATGTTCATGTAACTTTCCCTTTCCATCCCAAAATGATGGAAGACCTTTGATAAATAGTTCTTCAAACAAATCCTTAAAATCCTGAACACTCTTTTCCAATTGGGTTGTTTTATTCTGGACTGAATTTGAGAGGTTGTGCTTGGTTATGATTCTTCTTTCCCATATTATCAAATTAGTTATATCTTTGACCCCAATTGGCTGCAAACTTGATGAAGGAACTGCATTAAAGAGCTTGATAACGTTCTGAGCCCATTATGCTGGTCTTTTTGATACATTTTCATTAATAACTTTGCATCTATATTTAGCCAAAACTGCAATGTTGTCCTCATCATTAAATTTTTTTAGATATGTCATGAGTTTTGTAACCTCAACTGATATGGAGTCCTAGATGATGTGCTTGGCTCCTTGTAAGAAAATTTTTCCTTTAAGCCTAGAGTTTATCTTATTCACCTTTTCATGAAGGACTACATTTTCCTTTTTAAGTTGTGATACTCTTTCATCCCTTTTATGTGCCTCTTGTTCCATTTTATTGATATTCTCTTTCAATTATTTTATTTCCCCATCCTTTCAGCTAACCCGAGACATTGCATGGACAATGTCTTCAGTACCTGATTTTCTTTTAGTAACAGAGGTACAACATAAGACAAAGCTATGACTCTAGTTTCCATTTCTATCTTTTCTTTTGACCATTCTAATTTTTCCTTTTCCAGATGCATAAATTTATCCTGAAAATCTAGTGATTTCTTCTTGAAAGCTTCCTTTTCTTGTTCCAATGCTACAAGTTGTGCAGTTTGTGGATGTTTTGTAGCAGGATTTTTTAACTTTTTCTTCAGGATGAGAATCACTTTGTCTTTCTCATCCAGCAAGGCTTTCATTGCTTTGGGGCCATGATCTTCAAGTTTCTTTATTTGAATCTTCCATGCTTTACTTGTTTCTTTTTTCTTCCTGAGCTAACCTTCAAGCTTGGAAGCTAGTGATGTTAATTTTTCATTTTTCAAATTGAAATTGAAATAATCTGAATATAGAAGGTCAGTAGTCTTCTTGTGGAATTGAACCTTATCCAGGGCACTGATATTATCATACTTTATTTTTATCTCAGAGACCTTATCTTCTTCTGCTATGGCAATGTTGAATGTTTTCCTTTATGTGTCTCTGACTGTGAATAATGAATAATTGTGCTAGGAATCTTTATTTACCTCAGGCATTAGATTCATGATCTCACTTAGTGATTCCTTTCTTTTTTATGCATACCATTTAGATAAATCTTCCTTTGACTAGTAGGCTTCCTTTGAGGCTTGAGAAAAACAATATTTCTGGCTATGGAAGGCTCATGAACTACCTTCACTTTCCAATTGATCAGCTTTGTATTCAATTACACTTGTGCCACTCTCCACCATCTCTAAACCTGTTTTTTATTTAGGCCCTTCATCCTCCAAGTCTACATACTGTTATGTCTAGATGGTTTTCATTTTCTTTCTGGCAGTGTGTTCGGGGTCTATGTCCATTGCCTCTGAAACAACCCTCTTACTTTGTGTACTAGATTTTGGAACCTTAATTACCACCTTTGGAATACTCTGTTGTGTTGGTTCCTTTTGTACAAGGGCTTCAACATCCACACATTCTTCAATATTTACAAAATTATCCAGGCCTTCAATAGGCTCATGCTCATATGGAGCATTCTTGTTCATTTTCCTCCTTCTAGATATGATCTGATGAGGATTATATTTTTTACCTGGAATTTGTGCAAAAAACAAATCTTTAATCTTTGCCTCAACCTTTGATAGACATGTTCTGGATTTTACAATGAATGATCCAATCACAAAATGATACTTTATATTGCTTTCTCTATGATATTTGATGAATTTTTTAGTTTGGGGGATGATTTTCTGTCTTATGAACTATAGAGCAAAAATTCCGGGGGTCCAAAAGATGGGCAACAAATAATGAAACACATGAAATCCATATACCCATATTACTGTAGAATTTATGAAAAGGGTCTAGTCTCTTACTCTGTCTTCTGGATTCTGCAGGTGAATTCTCATTTCTTCAATAACTCTAGGTAGTTTAATATTGAAAATCATCTAGTAGGCCTTTGACATGACTTTATTGATAAAAATTATTGAAGTCATATTGTTTCTTTCAATCAAGGATGATATTAAGGATGGAAATTTATTTTAAAATGTAGAAACCTTGGCAAATCTTACTAATCTTTCATATGCCAACTATAAATGATTGTCGATAATTTTGTAAAAATATTCAAATTTCTAAGGATTTTATATAGTTTTTATAAAATTTTGGCGATTTTTAAGGTAAAATAATTTTATCCTATAGAATTTGGGTGAATAATTTTTAAAACAACGAATCTCATTTTTGGAAAAACCATGGAAAATTAGCACATGAGTGAAATTTAGCCCCTAAAATCATCCTTGCTTTCAATAGATATTGATTCTTCTTCAAGTATCTCTGCATTGTTCCCGGTGAGAAAAATATTCATCAGATATGTACAATATATGAAGTGTCTAAGAGAGTGGAAGTTCACTAGTTGTTTCTGGATGGTATTAGCTGGGAACTCATCAAAATTAATGTAGACAACTTGACCTAACTCCGACTGGAAGAATTTGAGTAGGAAACCTAACATGACCTCAACTACGAATATATCATTATTAAGACCTAAAACTTGATTTGACAAAGAGAATATACATTGAACCTCACTGACCATGATGTCGATCCTTAATGTAAAAGACAAACTTTGTGGGAAATGATCAATCTTGATAATCATTATTAAAAACAGAGTTTTAATCTCTAGTTGACACTCCCTATAGACTCTAATCATTTCTTCCTCATCAAAAGGTTCAAAATTCTCAGAGAAAGACTTAAGAATTTTTAGTGACTCTTTGACTGACACAACATCAATTTTACACAAGACTTTAGACTCATTTTTATCAATTACAGCTCTTTCTAACTCTGAGTATTTGTTAAGTTCCAAAGTCCTGAGTACAAAATACCACAATAGTACCAAAGATATCTGAATACAATAACCACACAAGATATATGGAACAATATATAAAACCACCACTTTATTATAGAAACCCTTGAGGTAGGGAAACACCATACAATGGATCCTATTATGGAAGGGATCCTCTCCTGTTCACTTGCCTCTTCGAGGGGGATTCCTCCTATTGAGCTACATCTCCAAATACAATACTTCTCTTCATGTCCCATTACATTGCTTGAACCCCTTTATATAGTGCTACCATCACCTAAGAACATTCTAGAGGAGGAATATTCTATAAGTAGAACCTTCTAAGAAGTCCCCTTACATTTATTATATCTAACTACCCATTTATTATATCTAACTATCATAGTGGGCCTTATTTAATAATATAGTGGACCTAGTCCACCTTATATTGAATGGCCTCCACTATTATCATTATGGGCCCTTCCCCCCCCCCTCCCCCACCAACTCTCTAGCTACCTAACATTACATCCCCCTTATGAAAGCGTTGTCCTCAACGCTTGATGTAAAACCATATACCAAGGTCCCATGGATAAGTGTGAACCATAGTGATGAAGTAGACTAGAGAACCAGGGTCCCATTGAGAAATCAAAGCCACCATGATGAAGTAGTCCAACTACCATTGTAAACTAGAGTCCCATGTCCAAGTTCTCATTTGAACTCCACACGAAAGATATCGGCACACAATAAACAACTGAAAATGATGCTCCCAATACTGACACCTATCATGTGGATCCAAATAAGAATATCCATCCACATAGTGGGAAAGGGTCAAAGTTGAATCTAGAAGGAACAATACTATTGTAGAATATGCAGGATGGACATTGGTAATCATAACTAGCTCCTTATGTGGTACATTGATGTTCGCTACAAAAGGTGGAGTCGATTCATCAAATAAAATATGGAAGTGGTTGTCATCCCAAAAATGATAACTATCCGTATACCAATCATCGCAATCGGCCTCAAAATCATATCAAGCATAAATTTATTGATAATATTCATTCCTGATGTCCACCATAAGAGATATCTCCTGCATGTTATCCAATGAATCTTGAATACTACTAAAAATATCATTGATACCATATGCAAGGTCATGTAATTTGTCATGCAATGTGCCAGACAATGTGTCATACAATTGGGCTTTGAATGCTTCAGTGATCTATAGAATTTCTTCGAGGGTTTGAGAGGAAATAGCCATTGGAAACACCACATAAAATATACCAAAATAAATCTCTTAAAATAATTTATTCAATGGAATTGATCTGGTAACAATCTGAGCACCCTATAAAAATTTATGAACTCTACAGTCTCGTCGGCGTCACGAAAAACCCAAAAAATAGCTGATTTTAAATCAATGATATATTCACTTCCAAGGCTCCGATTTGGACGATTGTTTTTTGAAATTGGGTTAAATTGTGAGAGGAACTCATAAATGCAATTTATTTTGAAAAATTCAGCCTCATATGCTACAGAAACCAGAAAAATCACGCGGTCGTCCGTGAAAAAGAAAAACCCTAAAAATTGCAAATTTTAAAATGCAAATAACTTGACTTCCCAAACTTTGTTTCAGATGTTGTTCTTTTTTAACTTGGGTATTTTTCTGAGAGGAAGTCATATATTCAACCACATTTTGCAAAATTTGCACCAAAATCTACATAAATCATCTGGAATGTCGCAACCCTCTTTTTTTTCCTAAAAAATAAATCTGCAAAAACAATATTTGCCCACACTTCCTGCCAATGAAAGTGCTCTGATATCACTTTTTAAGTACCAAGATATAAAAATATAATCACCACAAGAGATACCAATAACAAATATAAAACCACCACTTTACTATATGATCAAAACCCTTGAGGTAGGGCAACACCATACAATGGATCCTATTATGGAAGAGATCCTCTCCTGTTCACTTGCCTCTTCGAGGGGGCATCCTCCTATTGAGCTACCACTCAAATACAATACTTTTCTTCATGTCCCATTACATTTCTTGAACCCCTTTATATAGTGCTACCATCACCTAAGAAAATTCTAGAGGAGTAATCTTCTATAAGTAGAATCTTCAAAATTAAGACCATGATATCGATGCTTAAGGGAAAAGACAAACTTTGTGGGAACTGATCAAGCTTGATAATCATTCTTAAAAACATATTTTTAATCTCTGGTTGACACTCCCTATAGACTCTAATAATTTCTTCCTCATCAAAAGGTTCAAAATGCTCATAGAAAGACTTAGGAATTTTTAATGATTCCCTGACTAACACAACATCAATTTTACACAAGACTTTAGACCCATTTTTATCAATTACAACTCTTTCTAACTCTGAGTATTGCTCTGCACACCATACTATAAATTCGGGAAACTAAAAATACAATTCGGTTGCATATAGAATGAGAGAAGCTTGGAAAGACTCCAAAAGTGGAAAACCTTTCCCTCTAACGTCAAATAAGTTACTTGTTAATTGAGAAATAGGGGCAACAGTGAATTCAGGGTCACAAACATCATTATCTCTATCGATTAGGGATTCTTCATTATTTTATAGGCTTTGTTTAGATACTTCAAGCACGATGGGATTCGTGGCAGTAAGAAAAAATACCTGGTAATGGCGATTACAATGGCCTTGAGAATTCTAAATTCAGTCGAAGGTGACAGTTGCAACAACTCCAATAGTTCCCACTTTGAAAAAGATAAACAAAAAAAAAACTCACATCAACTTTATAATATTCAACTTTTCAGATAGACGGGTCAACGATTTCAATGTAAACCACTTTCTGCTCCGCAATCGTCCCTGTGATGACATGTATTTACCTTCAAAACCTGTGGTTTCCATTTCAGAACCACTTTATGGAATTAGCCTCAGTGCATTTTCCAGGCCCGCAATGCACACCATCCGTTGATTTGTCCTGATCGCAATCATAACCATTGATATTTGATTTCTTTCCATCGTCGTTATTTTAGAACTCCTTCTAGCCAATTTAAACTATTATGCCATATTTAACAACCCTCCATATGTGTTCCAAATCATTTCGCGCCTCTGCTAAAATTTAAAGATGATTTTTCTGAACTTATTAGGAAAAAGAATATATATATATATGTATCACCCTCCTACCCATAAGAGAGAATAAATATTTCTCATGGTTCACATCTTCAACAATAATTGGCTCACAAAGAATGGAATGTGTCACAAGCGATATTTGATCCCGGGTGGGGAGAATAAAATTTATCCTCCCAAATCACCGAGCTAGACCTAATTGAATATGTGTGTATACATGTGTCTGGATTTAAGCCTAGGTGGGGAGGATAAAATTTATCCTCCCAAACCATCAAACTAGACCCAATTGAGTGTGTGTGCACACACACATGCTTTAATTTTCCTGCAAATACAAAGTTGATTTAACTCCTTTGGAGATCCTCAATCACTTATTATATAACAATAAATAAAAAAATGTTACTACAATCATGACCACCATATGACCACCATAGAATTGTTGAGATGTTGAAAATTATAGGTGTACTCATATTGTTTCTTATGTCCCAAAACTTGGTTGTTTCTTTTAGAACTTGAGTTTTATATCTCTTGGCATTGGGGTGTGTCATGAGTATTACACCTCTTCCATACCACTTCTTGCCCCCATTTTAGATTTTCCCCATGTTCTCTAGTATAATTAATCCCCTTTTGTCACCCTTTGTATATGTTACAATAATATATTTCAAAAAAATGATAGTAAGAGATATTCCATTTAGAGGATAGGTTGGTTTTCAATTTGAAGTTTTGATTCCTTGTTTATGTGGCCAAGTCTTTGAACTTTTTCTAGCTAGTCATTGTTGTTCAAAATAAATTTCTCAAATTTAATAAGCAATATGGATCTCATCCTGTGTTAGCATTGATTTGCCAGTTAATTAATATTGCTCCCATTGGGATTCAAGTCTTTCCAAATATATTTTTGTGTTCGTGCCAATGTTAATGAAAACAACTGGGGTCAAATCCAAGTCCATGAGATTTTGTAGATACCCAAGTGAATATGGAATGGAACCTTCTAAGGAATTGTTAGATAGATTCAATGATTCAAGTGCAATGAAACGTCCAAGTGTTGGTGGAATGCCATCGATTAATAGATTGGTAGAAATTTCTATAGCTAAATCATTTTCAAGTTTCTCTTTCTCTAGAGGTAAGGGTGGAATAATTTCCTTTGGTGATAAAGTAGTACTCTACAAAAAAATAATAAATATTACAATAAATATCATAGGAGAGTAATAAATATCATAGGAATGTATAGAGGTCATTGGTGTAACACACCCAACCCCGTATCCACTTTTAGGTTGGTAGGATGTTTGATTTTCATTTTCTTGGAACTCAAGATGAGTATATAGGTTCATTGGTGCCTATGATTTTTAATTTCTACTCTGAAGTGGTATCTATATCTCATTCATTTCAAATACTCTTTTGCATAATTATGGTTATTCTTATGCTATGATATCTAGAGTATTACTTATACACAACCACAAAAAACCAAGTTGAAGTATTAGATTAGCTATGTGAATCATATGATATGATGAACTAAAGGGAATCATATATGCTACATACTTGGGTGTGGTTCATTAGATAGAATGAGTGCCCCCATAGTGGCCCACAAATGATGGTAATGTAAAAATAAATAAATAAAATAAACCTTAAGAAGTCATAAAAATAAGAAAAAAACCAAGACATACCTAATCTTTGATATTCTAATGTGTAGAGTTGCATTGATACAACATCTACGGCATATGCAAATGCACGAACTACATACTGTAGTAAATAAAAATAGAATGATATCTAGTTTTTAGTAAAAACCAAAAAATAATTTAAAGACATGTCAATAAATCCTAATAGAAATTAAAACCGACAAGATTGCAAATAGTAAACACCATTGATATTCTTTTTTGTAAAATCCATATGAGCGGAGATTAAATAGTGAACCACACACACACATACATATCAGATGTGATGACCTGAATAAGCTCCTCTTGGTTTCGAAAATAATTTAATAGAGCCGTCTGATCTTGGTGAAAATCTCCTTCAATCTGAAGGAGCAACAACGAAGTCAACATTGACTATGTTGTTGCTCTGTTGGATCGAGAGATGTTTGCTCCAAGAATAAATTATTCCAATAAATTTTTCTCTACTGAACAGGGCCAACCACATGAAGGTGGAAGATCCTATGGCCCTTCCCTCCCCCCTCTCATCACCCTCAATTTCCCAATACCCAATCTATATTCTACTAAAAAATATGCATTAAAAATATTCAAAAGTGATAAAAACTGATTGTAAAGCTATAAATGAGGTTTATCATTCAAAGGCATATGTCATAATGTTTTTTTTTATAAATGAGATTTATCATTCAAAATATGTTACAAACATACTAGCTATATAATGTACATCTATATGTCTTATAAAATTATTATACATCATCAATTTCTTTCAGTCTTCTTTTGTGTTTTCCAGTTCTTAAGTAATTCATCCATGTCCATGTCTTTGTTTATTGGGTGCTCTTCAACAACTGATGTTGCTTCAGTCCTTTCACGTTGAGCATGCCTAGTCTCGTACCCATGGCATGAAGGATGCTATGAGGGTCGATCACCTACAAAAGAAAAAAATATTAAATTTATATGGCCAAATTTTAAATATCATTGAAGTAGTTCATTAATATTAAAAAAAACCTCTACAATGTAATTATTTACGTGTTGGTCCACTAGTCGACACCGTTGGAATGGTTGCCCTATTCTCCTGATGATCTTCAGGTCGAGGAGGATGTTGTGAGGGGCCATCACCTACAAAAAATAAAAATATTAAATTTATATGGCCAATTTTTAAATATCATTGAAGTAGTTCATTAATATTAAAAAAACCTCTGCAATGTAATTAGTTACCTATTGGTTCACTAGTCGACACTATTGGAATAGCTTCCCTATTCTCCTAATCATCTTCAGGTCGAGGAGGCTCAAATACGACATTCTCTTCCATTGAAACGACAAAATTTATAGAGACAAAAATGTAAATGTATAAGTAATAAAAATTAGAAGTACAAAATTTATAAGTACGAAATTATTAAGTATATGATTAATATACAACCATTTTACTGTCATGGGCCTCAGTCACAGGAACATCTTGGGACTGCACCCCACTGGGATGGGGATTTTGGGGAGCACCATGATCTTTTATTCGGGCTTCACTATCAACACTATGTTGTCCAGTGCTAATGGTTTTATTGATAATGTTTCTCCCCTGATTAAAACAAAGCAAGACATTAAAATTATGGTTGATATCAAACATTTACGTATTTTATAAGTAATGAAAGGTTATTGTAGATTGATTTTTATTTACCTTGTCCCGCAAACTGGATCTTGGGGTTTGGCCCATGCTTTTTCTACGATCAACCACAACTTTATAGACATACTTGTAACCAAGTTGGAGGTCTTTCTCCATGGTTTCAGTTCCAAAGTCATCACCCTGCATTGCATAAAAGCATGTTTTTTTAATGTTTTTGGCTGCAATAAACTAAAAGTTGTAAGGCGATACAAATAATATTCTTAAGATGTTTGGGTACTTACGATTCGTGACTGTAACCTTGAGTAGCCTCCCTGGCCTAGTTTGTGTTGGCCATGTTTGGAATTCCTTGCTTTGGTTGCCTTCAAAGTGTTAGAAAACCTATCATAAAAATTTTCAAGTATGTTATATACCACACTTTTATTTAGATCTAAAGAAAATTAAAGGTATTGAAATCAAAATATTGTAATTTACCTTAGGGTACCAGTTATTTTTTCTCCTTATTTTTTCTTTTGCATCATCAATGATCACCTTCCACTCCCTCTCTGGAATCAAGGGAGGATGCTCATACCTAGGGTTGCCTGCCAAGCTTCGTTTATAAACATCCCACGTATATTTTAAATATTCGCCTGCTGTAGAGGTGACCAATTTTTTATTGAACGTGTCTACTCCAAAGAGGCCTTCGAGATAATCCATAAGTTATTTTTTGAGGTTGGAATTATGGAAATTCCACCTCATGCGTAAGGTTTCCCCAAAAATCAACAAGGCCTTTCTCTCCAGGTGCCTATAAAAATTGTTGTTTCCTACACAAAAAAGATATGATCATTAATTTAAAAATAATAATCTAGATGATTTGTGTATGAGATGGACAACATGAAACAGTTAAAATATGAAAAAATACTTGGGATTCTTATTTGTTTTAATGGAAGTCTGTTATCATCGACCAAAAATGTGCATGGAAGGGTCCCCGTGCTGGTCACACATCTAGCTCCAGGAAATACAACCATGTCAACCAAATCATCAGCCTCATCTTTGTCACCACCTCTAGATCTTGACCGTTGTGGGGATGCCTCGCGGTGCGTGTCATGACTCCTATCTAAATTAGGTGTGGAAGATGGAGAAGTAAATAGTACTTTATCATTTGTATGAAAAATCGTGTCAGGACTCTGTGGTGTCTCTGCAACGTCACTACTACCAACACCAGGCTGAACAGGCTCCAAAAATCTCTTTATAAAAAAGTTTTTTTTTTTTTTTTTGTGAGATAATGTAAAAGTTAAAAAACAGAGTTTCATAATTGAACATATGAGTACATTAAAAAAAAAAAATTAAATTATGGTTATTACCTTATATGTGTTAAGCTATTACATAAGGAGATTGATCCTTTCTAGGACGTTAGGAGTTTGATCTGGACAGTCTAACAAGCTGTCAAGTTCCTTGTTCACTTTAATGATATTTCGTTTTATTAATATCGTTGGATCAGGGGATGAATACAAACCCTCCTCATCAGTGGAATCATGATCAACATGGCCTACTGACTACATATAATTTCAACATGAAAATAAATGTTATTTAAGTTATATAAACAAATGAAATAACTGATCGCCACACAAATAAAATTATATAAATAACTAATAAAATTCACGTAAAATGAAAGTCGAATTTGATAATCAATTACATGTTCTGTAGCTGGCCCTTTTCCATGATCATCCTGCCACATTATAATATAATATAATTAGAACCCCCAAATAGTGAGTAGTCCATCCTCAACCTAGTTCCAATTTTTGAACTTTTTTTTCTATATTCAAAGTTCGAAACCCTTGCACACACCCCCAAAAAAGAAATTAATCAATGTCTAGAGGGAGTGCGCAACTTGATGCAGTCAAAAGGGGTACCAAGTGGCATATTTGAGTATTTCCAACCATGAAATAAGGATAATGTAAAAATTACATGAGGAGCACCCCATGTAAAATGGGTTATAATAATTCCTTAGCACACATGCTTGAGGAATGCCCTAGCTAAGGAGAGCACACACGAAAGCTAAACCATAAGAACATGGTTTAAATTTCATCTTGGAAAGAACGCTCCACCTTTTAAGGAAATATAAAATGATTGTATGGCATGATCAAGGATAATGTATGCAAACAAATAGGGTTGCTCCACTATCTCTAGGTTTGAATTCCTATTTTAAGGAAGGAACATGTTAGAAGAGCATGGTTTGAGGAAGCACTTCAAAGGAGAGCGACGTGTGGCAGCAAATACTTTGTCAAAACCTACTTTGAGCATATTTCCACCTTTATTGAGGAGATCCCAACTTTGAGGGGGTTTTCTTGGAGTTAATTGTTGATCTTGAAGAAGTTTAATAATATTTTATTTTATTCTGATACATTGCAAAGATACTCTTCTTTATTTCTATTTTGCATATAATTTTTTATTTCTATGATTGTTTTCCTTAATCATTCCAATGACTAGGCAAGTACCCTTGGTATTTGTCTTAATCCATAATTAAGGGACATCCTTGAAGAGGTTATTCCTTCTTATTATGTTATCATGATCCAAAAAAGGGGAAACAAGAATGTTCCTCTTCATTTGAGGCAACCCCTCTCCTCTTGAATCATTCAACTCCCTTGTAGGCTTCAATAGCCTCACAATTGTGAAATTAAGAAAGGTGAAACTCTATGTTTATATAAATAAACATCGAGGGAATGACTATGTTAAAGATCTAAGAGTAATCCCATCAACAAAATTTCTATGCACAAAGGATATTGAATCCAAAGACATTGATATGAACTCCTCATCCTTACATTTCCTTGGCTTGCCCACTGATATGATTTCTCTCTACCACTATTGTCTTCATTCCCCCATAAGAAAATTAGGTTGGTGTGATCCATATTTTAAAAGTTGGATCTCAATGCAAAAAAATCATGTTGGGAAGGAAGGCATGATGACCTTCATCAGATTGATCAAAATGGAATGCTTAAGGGGGTTGAGATTCTTGGTGAAGTAGATCCTCCTTAAATGCATTAACATGATGGAATAATTCTCATTGTGCCTGGAAATTATGCATGCTAACAACCACCCTCACAAACACAGGTGAGCAAATATCATCAACTCAATTCATTGGATTTATTTACAATGTGAAGGTTTTCCAAATAAATTTGGAAAATAATGAAAAGTGAATGATCGTAACAAACACTCACCATTCTCAAGCATGCTCACAATGTTCCCTCTAGCTCAGTCTCCTCTTCCCTCTGTGACTTCTGTCTCCTCCGGCGCTGTGCCCTAGATCTCCTTCTCCGACGTTCCCTCGCACAGATCTCAGGGTTTGGGAAGCTACTCATGGTTTGCTCTCCTCATCTCTCCTCTTCTGCTCTCCTTGACTCTCCTCATATGATCTCCTTGTGTTTTCTCTCCTCACGTGCATGCAGGTTTGAAATGTAATTTTTTTGTTTTTGGTTTGGATTATTATAGATAATTAATATATATTTTAATTATATATATTTAATAATTAATATATTATATATTATATGATAGGGGTTAATGTGTTAATAATCACCTAAACTAGAACTTGAATCTACACCCCCTAACCTTCTAAATCATCAGCCCATAACCCATAACCCTTATAAAGATGCAATGTGATTTATTCCCATTGCTCTGCATGTCAAAGTGAAGAAATTCAACCAATCGTGGATAAACAACATGAGTAACTATGACTATATTAAGGTAGTCAGATGCCTCGTCATCTAATTAGTGACGTGCATGAATGGATAATTAACGAGATTCCACACTGTCCCTGGCTACTATATTATAGAGAAACCACATCCAAGGGAATGGGCTTGGCAGAATTAGTGAGGAAATAAGACCCCCATGTTGAGCTTGACTCTAGTCCTAACCCATTCATAGTTTGGGAAAATTAGGGAAAATTTTGGGAAAATTAGACCATAGCATTTGTCTTTGGGAGTCAAACTGGTGATGGAAACAAGTGGGTGTGTGAGTCAAATTTGAGTCCAGAAACCCTCCCATATCGTTAAGGCATGCAAATAGTCTATCTACGATCATGATGGTATAAAAATGAATGAGCTTCTCTTGGTTTCAAGAATGATTTATCCTCTATTGAACAAGGCCAACCACATGAAGGTGGAAGCTCATATGACCCCTCCCCTCCCCCTCACATCACTCTCAATTCCCCAATACCCAATCTATAAAATAGAAAATAATCGAAAGCAACCTAGTAAGATTCATGCATAGAAACTACAAAAACAAAAATTACTGAAGGTAAATGAAATTATGTGTTTGTAAATGATATTGTTAGTTTACCATGTACTTTAGTATATTGGCGACTATTTTTAGGTTTCACATAATAATTAAACAACATGTAACATAGGATATAAAATTGTGGCATAAAACTTAAAAACATGTAATTAACCCATGACATAAGTAAATTATTTTAAGAGAATAAATCATACAAATTAAAATATATAGTCACGTACCTGATCCAAATCAACATCTATATAATCATCCTTATTATGTATCTTCTTCTTCATCAAACTCGACATATGTATCATCATCCAGTTTAGAAACAATGTTGAAAGGATTGACAATATCATCATCATCATCAATGTCATTTTTGAGCATATTTTCATCTACATCATCATCAAGAATTGCATTGTCTCCTATGCCTAGATCATGATCTTCTTCGTCTTTCAACCCTGCATGATCTTCCGGCTCTGTCTGATCTGGCGAATCATATTCTTCTTCAATATCATCTTCTTCCTATACATGAGTATACTTAACTCGCCTTCGTCTTGGATCATATCTAACAACAAATGACCAATCCCTCTCACTTGGAACATTTGAGTAAAAGACCTATTCACATTGGCTTGGAAAAACATAGCGATCATGTCCTCTTTCAAACACCGTTGTTTTAATCATCGAAAATCCGTTGGCATGTTGAATAAAAGTTCTTTTCTCATCGCATTCATGCATTTGTAACCTATACTGTTTGACGTCGAACATAACTAATTTGAAGGAATTAAAGTCACACTAAAGTATATCATTCAAATACCCATAGTATCTATTTTTAGATTCTCGGGGATGTCTGTCACTCCTAGAGGAAGCATTAGTGACCTGGAATAATGCAGTTATCCCACTATCAAACATTTTCCTGGTTTCATCCAATTGTTTGATGCAAAATTTACGACCATTGCACCACACAACCTTGTGGTGTTTCAACCGCAATATGCCATATATGTAAAAGATGCATTGTCAATTAATAAATTAACATATTTATATAACTTGGAAAGTATATGAAAAATATATAAGTACACATGTAGTCACATTAATATAATATAAAATAACTTAATAAAATGGATGAATTTGCTTGCCTATCCATCTTTCAAACCATATGCTAAATCAATTTTCCTTTGTGTAACATTGGCATCTCCGTTACAATGGGCTTCTCTAACCAATTCAGATAGTCGTTGCCATGATAACCTACTTCCATGATGTTGTTTACATCTTTCAATCCATACATTCATCCAGTCAATATTGTTTGCAATGTATAAATGCAATGCATCCCAATCTTGAGAAACTGAATCAAAAAATCATAATTCAACAATATTAAATATTAGTTATAATGTCCATGGTAAATATTAATAATTTATGAAACAACAGATATTAATATATTAATGAGTATGATCATATACACAAAGAATGAAAAAATTATATGTATTAATATAAATATTCACAATTATTAATATATTACCTCTTATTTTTTTCATTTTACCTTTCCCCAATAGGTTATCCTGATCTTCAAATTTTTTGATGGAGTTTACATCCCAAATGCATTCCACTGCATGCATAGTTGGCGTTGATAATTTAGGAAGATATTGACTAATATACACCATGGATTGATATACCATATATCCCTCCACCATAGAACCCTCACGACGTGCTCTTTGTCTAACCAAATCCTTCAATGATTTCAAGTGTCTCTCCACCATCCACATTGACCTTGTGTGTACAGGTCCACAAATTTCAATCTCCTCAACTTGGTGTATGAGGTAGTGTTCTTGTGAATTGAAAAATGTTGGAGGTATATACTTTTTCATTTCACACATTAACCGAGGAATTTCTCTTCCAATACTTTATATCATCTTCATGGATTCATTTCAATGACAACCATCTACATGAGATCATGACACAAGAAAATAACATGTTTCAACATAACATAATATAATATATTACATTACAAGTAAAACACATGACATTAAGTACAACAACAAATTGAAAGAACATTTTTTGTATAAATCACAACTACTTACCTCATGTATTTGCCAAGATCATATATAAATTTTTTGACATTGTTGTCAAAGTTATTTGGGAGAGATAGTAGTAGAACATACTGTAACAAAAAAATGAATCGTTATTTGTTTCGACCAAAGTAGAGAAAAAAAAAAAAACTTAAAATATGTATAAGGACATTATATATATAAATATGTATACCAAAATTACTACCTTAACGAAGGTATGCCAATCATGTGTTTTTACCCCACCAAATTCACCTTTCTTCGTTAAGATATTATTTATGTTTGAAGCAAAACCTATGGGAAATTTAATTCTTTGAATGACCTCTTTTACATCATTTGTTTGTTTCTCTGTTAATAACCATGGAAGGTTATTTCAGTCTAGTCCATCTCTATTTGATTGGATCACACTTCGCATTGCATGATTGGCTTCCTGAATGTCAATACAAATTTTGATAATTTTTTCTTTATCCCTCCTACCATCTATGATTCTCCATAACATTTATGTCACATTCTTCCTGATATGCATTGTATCAAACATATGAGCTATTTTTAGCTCCTCATAGTAGGGCAACCTCATGAATTGAGTGGGATAACATTTCATTCCTTGTGGAATCCCATTATTAATACCTTCATGATGGTGGCCTTCATGAAGCATAAAATAAATCACAAAAATAATTATCAAATACAGTAAAATGAATTCAATGATTAAAATAAACAGTCAAAACATTACATATATGATACATAAAAAAAATTGCGTACCTTGACGATTTCTATTATAGTCCAACCTCCATAGGTGAGGTGTCATTCTTCGTGGTTTTAAACCAATCTCTTCTTTCTTGTTGAAAATATGTTTTTCAGTGGTACGATACCTAGTATGGTTCTTAGGGAGGAGGTGCCTATACTCATCAAACACCACCTTTCCTAAAAAAATTGAATCATGATACTTCATCTTAGGACAACAATCTGGACATGAAAATTTACCCTTTGTTTGAAGACCTACAACAAATGGATTAATGTCAATTATACGATGAGATTATTTAAAAATTAAACATGCAGCATAGTATCTTTAAAAAATTATATATTATTAAAGAGAAATAGAATTCTACATACCACAAAAATGTGTTAGTCCCGGGGCATCATGAATTGTCCATAAAAGTATTCCATGAAATTTAAATTTCTTCTCCCCGATTGGTTTACAGATGTCATATATAGTGATGCCAACCCATAACTTTAGTAGCTCGTTGATAAGAGACTCGATATATACATTCATATATTTAACTTGGTACTTACCTAATTGTTTGAAATTACACATCATTACTATAACCATGATATGTATGTATAAGAAAATAAATGAACAAAATATATTATGCAAAAAATGAAACAAATGAAAATGTTACATTCAAAAAATTAATGTAAACAAATACCTGGAACAATCATTGTCAACATTATGTGATCCCTCTTTATTGACATCCAAGGAGGAATGTTATTGTTGATAATAAAAGCATGCCACACTGAGTAAATAGACCTAATCTCTCTTAATGGATTAACACCGCCAGCTGCTAATGAAATCCTAACATTACGAGGTTCATCTTTGAAATCTTCCTATTTTTCCTCAATTTCCCTAAATGCATAACCATCGACATGCATTCGAAGAAAACCACATCCACTTTTGTTACGTGCATGATAATACATAAATTGTTATATGCTTTCACACCTAAACAATCGCTGCAAACGTGGAATTATGGGAATATGATGAAGAACCTTTCAAGGCACCCTTTTTATTACTTGATTGGTTCAATATCTATTGATAAGACATTGTGGGCATTCTGTTTTAGAAGCATGTTGTCCATAATATATAATATGATCATTAGGACATGCATCTATAGTTTGATAATCCATTCCAATGTCTTTCATAATGGCATGCAAATATCGATATGTGAGAGGTAAAATATTTGACGATGGTAACAAAATCTCACCTAACAATCTACAACATAACAAATAACTAGTTAATGTAAAGAATATTAATCATAAAAATTGCATTCTTATTTTACACATTAATTAACACTAAAAACAAATAGAAAAAAATCAACATTTATGTATATGAGATGAAACATATTACATACCTTAGGATCTGTGTCATCCAAGTGTTCGACAAATTATTCATAACCCTTAAGTTCACTAGAAGCAATGTAGCGGAGATAATATTTTCCCTTGAGCCTTCATAAAGTTGTTTATTTGCCTTTTCTAATAGAGGTTCATCATAAATACCATCACTATCCCCATCCTCATCCGGCTGAGCAAACAAATCTTCGATCATTTGATTTGTCCCATCATCTTCTTCCATGGGATCATTAACTTGATTTGTCCCATCATCTTCTTCCATGAGATCCTCATTTTCTTGATCACGTTCCTGATCAACTTGTACAACATCATTTCTACTAGTACTACTTGGTGCAATATTTTGCAGAAAGTTAGAGGGAAACTCTAACTTTATAATTACAAAGAATCATGCAAA
>ML787948.1:307359-338924 GCA_009831015.1 Picea engelmannii | reverse complement strand
GCTAATTACCATGGAACGATATTCATTCGATCCCCCATCAATGTGCCCATGTTTCCTACAATGTTTTGTAGTTGTTGCTATAAAATTCTTACGGGATGTGTAAGGAAACATTTTTTGCAAGGGCAATAACATATACAATCACCCTTTTCACCTGCTTTACATTTTTTCCCACCTCTAATATTCAATGACATTCTTCTGAACAAAAATACCCTTTCTGAACCGTCATTGTTATAGCAATCAGAGTGTTGCAACATCTCTAATTTGCAAAATATTTATAGATATTATTTCATCGCAAGAGCGATGAAAATTGACCAAGTCAACCTTGAATTTGTCAAACAATGTAACGGTTAATGTTGACTTCATCAAATAGTGTAACGATCATCATTGAATTGTCTCTCTTGCAATGATAGCCAAAGGCCGTCGCAAGAGAGACGAGAGTCCACTATCTTCACGTGCATCACTTTTTCGATGTAGATCTGCTTTCATCTCTCTTGCAATAATAGCCAAAGGTTTTGTTGCAAGAGAGATGAACTCGGGATGGATTTATAAAAAAATTAAAAACTCAACTCTTTATCTTCAATTTTCTTTCGTTGCAAGTAATCGTCGACAATTTTTCAATATTTAGTAGTGTCACAAATTGTCTATAATAACTACAAATCCCAAATAAGCCATGTAGGTGTGTGATATTTTTGGGTGGTGGCCAATCCAATATAGCTTGTATTTTCTCCTTATGCACATGTACTCCATGTGCACTGACCACATGTCCCAATTATAGAACCTCTATCATGACAAATTCACTCTTCGACTCTTTGGAATACAATGAATGCTCCTCCATGATGCTCAAAATCTCCTCTAGGTGCCCCAAGTGTTCCTCCCATGTTTTACTATATATCAACAGATCATCAAAGAATACCAACAAAATATTCCACAACTTCTTTTTGAATAAGTGATTCATGCATGACTGAAATGTAGCAGGTGCATTGGTTAGTCCAAATGGCACAACCAAGAACTGATAGTGCCCATAATGGCACCTGAAAGTGGTTTTGTGAATATCTTCTTCTCTGACCTTTATTTGATGATAATCGGATCTAATATCAATCTTTGAAAAGTATATTGTTCCATGCAACTCATTTAGAATCTCATCGATCCTCGGTATAGGATACCTATTTTGATTTTCTTTTTATTTAGGGCCTTATAATCTATACATATTCTAATTTTTCCATACTTCTTCTTAACCAAAACCACTTAAGAGGCGAAAGGACTGGAACTCGGTTTGATATGCCCCATCTCAAGTAACTCCTTGATGGCCTTTTCTATTTCATTTTGAATTTCTTTGGGTGCCTGTAAGGGGTAGTTATGACTAGTTTAGCTCCCTCCTTTAACTTTATAGTGTGCTTAAAGCCTCTATCCGGTGGTATCCCTAGAGGTATCTGCCCAAAGACCTTGTCATGTCTTCTCAACAAGGCATGAACATCTGCATGATGATGATGTCAGCCCTGTGCATCTACCTGTTATGTGATAAAACACTCAGCTACATATGTTATATATCCTCACCTGAAAATGGCCTCCATCATTTTATTTGATACAACCATAGGGGTTTTATTCAACATGCCTCTCAAAACATCATGTTTACCTCCTGGTGTGAATAATTTCATTTTCATTAATTTATAATTTGACGTCATTTCTCCCAATGTTTGAAGCCATTGGACTCCCAAAAGTATACTGGAATCTTCCAAGTCGATGACATAAAATTCATTGGTCAAGGTGTAGTTTCCTAATGTCACGACCAACTTGGAAATATTCTTTGTGCATGAAAAATTATACCCATCGACCACTGCTATAATGAATCCCTCAAAATCCTCAGTATCCATCCGTATCCAGACGACCCAAGATGCATCAATGAATTTGTGGGTTTTCCCACCATCAATCAGAGTGGTAATCCCTTGTCCTTATAGTAATCCTTTGACTTTGAAGGTGTGGAATCTAGGTTTTCCATGATAAAGTGGCAATAGCCACCTCCTTTACATCCTCCTAAAGCTTCTCTTGAGTAGATTCCCCCTACTCATTTCCCTACTTTGGTAGAACCTCTTCTTCCTCAACACTATCTAAATTCACCTCTATGTAGTGAACCTTTCCTTTTCCCATGCATCTGTGGCCCAATGCCCAAGGATCTTTGCATATGAAACATAGATTTTTTTTCTCAATTCATTCCAAGTCACCTCATCTAGCCTCTCCTTATCTATCCCTTCTTTCACTGGAAGTTTCTTGTCTTTTCCTTTCTTTGGAATGAATGGTTTGGAGAAGGAATTTGTCTTTGGGACTACACCCTCCATGTCCCATGTCATGACGATAAAATCCTGTAATGTGTCTGGTTTGAAATCCTTCACCCAACCACGAAGTGGTTTATATAGAACTTCAATGAATAACATCGCTGGCTCAAAGATATCTGTCACAGTAACTGCAAGTATTTGAAACTCTATGATGTAGGCATATGGTGTTCCCTCCTACTTGATCTGTCCCAACTCCCTGAAATGTCGATGGGTAACTTTTCGATGGCCATTTTGATGCTCTTGAGACGTTATTTCATGGATATTACGATGAATCTTGGGCCCCCAAAATGTCGCCTCACATACCATGGCAAGTGCAACGAACTTGGGATAACATCGCAAGAGAGATGACCCAAGTCAGTTGTCGCAACTGAGACAACCTACGGTGGTCGTCGCAAGAGAGACGACCAACGGTGATCGTTGCAAGAATGAAAACCTAGGGCGACCGTTACAAGAGATAAAACCAGAGTTGTTCTTGGGATGAAATATTCAAGCATAAGGTATCGTGGACGATAATGATAGTTTTTCACTCTTGCGATGACCTAAGTAGTTCTTGCAAAGAACTGTCTGTACTATCGACAATCCTCTTCATCGCAAGAGAAACGACCTATCCTAGTTTTTGCGATGAACTATGTGTCGCAAGTGCAATGAAGTGTCAATAGTTTCGACGAACTATCAATACTATCGACGATCTTATTCTTCGCAAGAGAAACAACCTATCCTAGTTTTTGTGATGAACTATTCATTGCAAGAGAGACGAAATGTTGATAGTTGCGATGAACTATTCATCACAAGAGAGACATAATGTTGATAGTTGCGACGAACTATCAATACTATCAATGATCCTATTCTTCGAAAGAGCGACAAAATATATCTATTTTAAAATAATAATAATAGTAAAGATTAATGCAAGAGAGTGGCTTTGAGGGTTATCAATTACAATATATCCATATCATACAGGTCAGTAAATATTCCTATTATTTACTTAATACATCTTTCATACTCTTTTATGTGAAAGTTTGTAATATAGAATGGGTTCATTCATTTTTAAATGTGAGTATTGTTTGTTTTTTTGTCATGCAAATTTTGCAAACCCGTGAAAGAAAATTTGATGAGAGCACACAATTAGCAAGGAATACCCATGATAACATAGTTTAGAGATGAATTTTTTCTCACAAATGGGATACATGATTTGTAATTTCCTACTGTAAGTTTTCAAACCAACTCAATTATGAGGACATCAACTCCAATGGAGTCGTATCCTAAGCTTTTCTAGTATTTTATTTGATTTCCAAATTACCAATATCTTTATTAACATAGTTGTATGTACAACTGGTAAGCCTTACATAATTGGGAAATAATATATGGAAATACACATTTTGGTGCATGTTTAAGCACAATCAACAACCATATTGATATGTGATCATTTTTTAACAATGAACATAAAAATGCAAGAAAACATTGGGCTAAACTATAAGAAAAATGCAATATTAATGAAAGAACTCCTTAGCATTGAGAAATTCATATAAAATTATAAAAAAAGTGCAGAAGCTTGAACTATAACATGTATTTTTCATGAGATATAAGTTGTTGTTATAGACGAACAACTTGCTTGTTCTATGCATGTTATTGGTGAAGCTTTTGCAAAGTTTTTTTTAATAAGAAAACACAAGCAATTTAGTAATAGGAAGGTGTGCAAAACCCAAATATTGTAAACGAGCAGTGGTCTTGTAATGTCAACATGTAGGGTTTTTATCATGGGACATAATATTATAGAATAACCTAAGATTTGATGCATTGTAATAGAGATAGCTTGTGCTCCTTCTAAAGGACCAAATAAAAATACTAATGTTCAACCACATAGATAACCATTTGATGCAAAAAAATATCCCCACAAACCATTAGCACCATCAATTAGGTGTGTGGATGTTGGTATGGACATTCTTTGCAAATATTCCATATGATCATGAACTTTGTGCAACTCCTGGAGGAATTATGGGCTGAATTCATTTTGCATAGATAGGATAACATTGGATCTATTCCAACATAGCATATCCAAAAATGGGAAATGACTTCTATACATATCTCCATTGAAGTATTATAGAAATGAAGCAAGATTGTGAATAAACTGAATAATCAACCCCATACATCATAGTAGAAAATTTTAAAATTGAACAACAAGTGAGCAATAAGAATAAAGTCTTGTGAGAGGGCTCCATCTACTGCCATTGCAAAAGTATTTGATTCATGCAAGATTTTGTGCTTCTTCAATTTTATGCTTGTATAGTGAGTTACAATTTCATAATCAATCATATAGTACATATTCCATAATCAATCACACTCGATATACTGGTACTCTAAGCTGATACAATGGAGTTACTAGTACAGATTCCATGTGCTTCTCTTATTCCTTACCAGTCATCAAGCTATCATGTTATTCTAATCGAAAGTGGTATCTATACCTCATTCATTTCAAATACTCTATTGCATAATTATGGTTATTCTTATACTATGATATCCAAGGGATTACTTATACACAACCACAAAAAACCAAGTTGAAGTATTAGATTAGTTGTGTGAATCATATGATATGATGAACTAAATGGAATCATATATGCTACATACTTTGGTGTAGTTCATTAGATAGAATGTATGGCCCCATGGTGTCCCACAAATGATGGTAATGTAAAAATAATAAATAAAAGGAACCTTAAGAAGTCATAAAAATAAGAAAAAAGACAAGACATACCTGATCTTTGATATTCTAATGTGTATCATTGCATTGATACAACATCTAGAGCATCTGCAAATGAACAAAATGCATACTGTAGTAAATAAAAATATAATTTTATTTAGCTTTTAGTAAAAACCAAAAAGTACTTTTAAGACATGTCAATAAATCCTAATAGAAATTAAAACAGACAAGATTGCAAATACTAAACACCATTGATATTCTTTTTTGTAAAAGCCACATGAGAGGAGATTAAATAGTGGCACACACACACACACACATCTCACTTGTGACGAACTGAATAAGCTCCTCTTAGTTTCGAGAATAATTTATTGGAGCCGTCTGATCTTGGAGCAAACCTCCCTCGATCTGAAGGAGCAACAACGAAGTCAACATTGACTATGTTGTTGCTCTGTTAGATCGAGAGAGGTTTTAGCCAAGAATAAACAGCTCCAATAAATTTTTATGTACTGAACAGGGCCAACCATGTGAAGGTGGAAGATCCTATGGCCCCTCCCCCCGCTCACATCACTCTCAATTCTGCAATACCCAATCTATATTCTACAAAAAAAATATGCATTAAAAATATTCAAAATTGATAAAAAAAAATGATTGTGAAACTATAAATGAGGTTTATCATTCAAAGGAATATGTCATAAAAAGGATTTTTTATAAATGATATTTTTCATTCAAAATATGTTACAAATATACTAGCTATATAATGTACATCTATGTGTCTTATAAAATTATTATACATCATCAATTTATTTTAGTCTTCTTTTGTGCTTTCTAGTTATTAAGTAATTCATCCATCTCCATGTCTTAGTTTACTAGGTGCTATTTAGAAGTTGATGTTGCTTTAGTCCTTTCATGCCAAGCATGCCTGGTCTCGTACCCACAGTGTGGAGGTTACTATTAGGGGCCATCACCTTAAAAAAAAATATATTAAATTTATATGGCCAATTTTTAAATATCATTGAAGTAGTTCATTAATATTAAAAAAACCTCTGCAATGTAATTGTTTACCTGGTCCACTAGTTGGCATCGTTTGAATGGATGCCCTGTTGCCATGATCTTCAGGTTGAGGAGTTTAAAATACGACATTCTCTACCATTGAAATGACAAAATTTATAAGGAAATAACCGTAAATGTATAAGTAATAAAAATTAGAAGTACAAAATTCATAAGTATGAAATTATTAAGTATATGATTAATATATGGCCATTTTATCGGCGTGCACCTTAGTCACAAGAACATCCTGGGGCTACACCCTAATGGGATGGGGCTATTGGGGAGCACCATGATCTTCTGGACACATTGCACTATCAACGCTCTGTTTTCCAGTACTAATGGTTTCGTTGATAGTGTTGCTCCCCTGATTAAAACAAAGTAAGACATTAAATTTATGGATGATATCAAACATCTACGTGTTTTATAAGTAATTAAAGGTTAATGTGGAATGATTTTTATTTACCTTATCCCACAAACTAGATCTTGGGGTCTGCCCCATGCTTTTCCTACGATCAACCAAGAATTTATAGTCATACTTGTAACCAAGTTGGAGGTCTCCATCTGTGGTTTCAGTTGTGAAGTCATCGCCCTGCATTGCATAAGAGTATGTTTTTTTAATGTTTTTGGTTGCAATTACTTGAAAGTTGTAAGGCGATACAAATAATATTCTTAATATGTTTGGGTACTTACAATTCATGACTGTAACCTTGAGTAGCCGCCTTGACTTAGCTTTTGTTGGCCATGTTTGGAAATCCTTGATTTGGTTTCCTTTGAAGTGTCAGGAAACCTATCATCAAAATTTTCAAGTATGTTATATACCACACTTTTATTTAGATCTAAAGAAAATCAAAATATTGTAATTTATCTTGGGGTACAAGTTATTTCTTCTCCTGATTTTTTCAATATCTTTTCTTTTGCATCATCAATGATGGCCTTCCACTCCCTCTTTGGAATCAAGGAAGGATGCTCATACCTATGGTTTTCTGCCAAGATTCGTCTATAAACATTACGTGTAAATTCTAAATATTCGCATGTTTCATAGATGATTGTTTTTTATTGACCGTGACTACTCCAAAGAGGCCTTCGAGATAATCCATAAGTTATTTTTTGAGGTTGAAATTCTAGGAATTCCACCTCATGCGTAAGGTTTCCCCAAAATTTAACAATGCCTTGCTCTCTAGGTGCCTATAAAATTGCTCATTTCTTACACACAAAAATATATGATCATTAATTTAAAAATACTAATCTAGAGGATTTGTGTATAGATGGACACCATGAAACAATTAAAATATGAAAAATTACATGGGAATCTTATTTTTTTTAATGTAAGTTCGTTATCTTCGACCAAAAATGTGTACGGAAGGGTCCCCTTGCTGGTCACATGTCTATCTCTAGGAAATGCAACCATGTCAACCACATCATCAACCTCATCTTTGTCACCACCTATAGAGCCTGATCATTTTGTGGTTGCTTGGCGGTGTGTGTCATGGATCCTATATAAATTAGGTGTGGAATATGGAGAAGTAAACAATACTCTAGAAGCTGTATGAAAGCCCATGTCAGGACTATGTGCCATCTCTGCAACGCCACTACTACTAACACCAGGTTGAATAGGCTCCAAAAATATCTTTATAAGAAAGAAAATATTTTTTCGTGAGATAATGTAAAAGTTAAAAAACGTACTTTCATAATTGAACATATGAATACATTAAAAAAAAAACTTTAAGTTATGGTTATTACCTTATATGTGTTAAGCTGTGACATAAGGAGATTGATCCTTTCTAGGACGTCGGGAGTTTGATATGGACGGCCTAACAAGCTAGCAAGTTCCTTGTTTGCTTTAATGATTTTTTTCTTTATTAATACCATCGGATCAGGGGATGAATACAACCCCTACTCATCAGAAGAATCATGATCAACATGGCATGTTGACTACATATAATTTCAACAAAACCAATGTTATTTTAGTTATATAAAAAAATGCAATAAATGATCGCCACACAAATAAAATTATATAAACTAATAATAAAATTCACGTAAAATGAAAGTCAAATTTGATAATCATTTACATGTTCTACGGCTGGCCCTTTTCCACGGTCATCCTACCACATTATAATATAATTAGAATCCCCAAATATTTAAAAAATTGTTAACAATAACAAAAAAACCGATTCTCACCCAAATAAAATCAACATCAACGATCAACCTCCCAAATTATTATAAATTTGGAACTGTGAAATATTTAAAACACTATTAAAGATAAAAAAAAAAAATATAATGCAAAAAGTATAGGTTGTTTAAAGAGGTGTTGCATAAGTACCTGCACACTATTAGTTGATGTTTCTATTCGATTCAAATGGTAATCCACTAGTAACTCTTCCCTAGGAGCTATCTTTTTTATTGCGCACAGGACTACCCGATTCTCTTCGTGTCCCAAATATATGCAATTTGATTGCTTGTTTTTTGTCCCAGCTCATGTTTATAAACCCTACGATATTTTCAGAAGCTTTAGGCCTTCCATCAATATAGATAGTCACTCCCTTATTTTTATCGTTGTTTATTAGCTGTATATAATTTGTGGTGAGTGCATATCTCCACATACTTCACATGTACCGGACCAACCGCATTCAATCGTTATAATTGTAACACGGTCCAACATAGTCCATCAATTTAGTTACTGTATTGTATTTTACAATTATTACATCCTTGGAAAATAGCCCCAGTCCATGTAGGGAGGATGGTGCAATGCTATATGTCCTATTGTTGACAATGAAGTCGGTGTTTAATGGAGGCAGTTCCTTAGGTACCCATTATTTCACCAGATGCTTATACCTGAGTGGAACCTCTATGTCTCCTATGCTCTCATCATCATAAGAGCATGATCATCCTTCGGCACGAAAAAATTCCATGCGTCTACGGAATTTCTTCTGACTTTTTCACCTTCAGTCCTTGTTCGTGTATCATATCTACTAGATGTAGTCACATTTCCCTCTATTTTTCCTATGCTTGCCTCACTCGAGGAAGAAATTTATGACAGGTACTTGTTTGGTTGTACCTCTAATTGCATGTGCACGTGTTGTTAGTGAGTATTCCATCCTCATCCTAGTTCCAATTTTTGAACTTTCTTTTTTATATTGAAAGTTATAAATATATTTGTATATCTTTAGTTTTGGATGCACAATTAGAGGGTGCAATTACCTAAATTAGTAGGGGCACTCATGCATGTGGATTCCCAACTTAGTGAAGGGTATGAATCTCGCACCTTAATTCGACTCACTTATCCATGCAAGAAAAATGCACTATGGTTAGATTTCACACTACATAATTTATGTCCATGCATTTATATTCATTGTACCTCTCTTATTACTAGTTTATAAAGGGGAATTAAGGAAAACCACTTTATTGTCCAAGAGTTGAGTTTTGAGCTATAACTTTAGATTTCTATTTCAGATTTAATATAAAATGAATGATGATGTTTTGATTCTTTATATTAGAATGTTTGTTGTTTTAATTATCAATGACATGTGTTTGTAGGTTAAAGTAATCTATAACATAAATTTTGATAAGTGTTTCAACTTTAGTGATCTATAGTTTTAAGTTACTTTCTAGAGTGCAAAATATTCTCAACATGATCAAATGTTTTATGGTATTAGAGTGCATTTAATGAAACATTCTAGGAATTTGTGTATGTACAGTAGGTATGTTACCTATGATAGGGAGATATTGAGAGGTTTTAGGGATGAGATGTTAAATATGTGTTTTTGATAATATCATTTTGGTCTTGTGATAGGTTGTTTTTGGGTTGCTAACATATTTTGTTTAGTAGGTTGTTCCAGGAGAAATGGTATGACTACATTTAGTCTTAGATATGAATAAAAAATTTAAACCTCCCTCTAACTTCATCCCATGGAAGTGTTAATCATAGATGATGTTGGAAGACCATGATATTTGGTATTCTATGGAGATGGTAGAGACTACCAATCATGTGTTGTTAGTAGAACATAAAAATAAGATGGCCAAGATAAAGTGGATCACTATCCCTCACATAATTAGAAAGACCATGAGAAAGGATATATTTGATGCTATCATCACTCTATATTAGAGTGAGAGGATGAATTTAAATAGTCTATTTTTGAATAATATTAAAACCACACAAAAGAGAAAGCTAGATATTGTAGCCATCTACTTGATGAATACTACTGAGCTCCATGATCATCTTGTAACAACTTGAGAAAGGGTGAAGAGTGAAAACCTAGTTCCCATAGCCTTAAATGGTTTTTCTTCTATGTATCCTTTTGTTAGAGGGGTCTATGCCCTAGAAAAGTTTCCCACCTTTAAAAGGCACAGAGGAGGAGAAAAATCTTACCATAATCAACAATATGAAGAAAGGAAACAATAAGGGAGGACCCAAGAAAGTTTGAAAAGGGGAGAAAGGGGATTCATATTCGTCTAATTAGGGAAAGCAGGTCCTTAACCATATCAAGTGTTTCAAGTGTAAGATGTTTGGCCACCATGCTTCTCAATCTCATGAGAAGAAGGGGAAGGGAAAGTAAAAAACAATAGAAGTATTTTATCCAATCTTAATACACTCTTATCCATTGTCTTGTCCCTTTCATCTAACACGATTTTTGGTGTTGGATGGTGTGTGGAAAATGGAGATTCCAAAAATATGGACTCTAATGATAGGGCCTTTAGTAAACTTCAAGAGTTTGAAGAAGACATGCAAGTAAACTTCATGATGATGCCACATATCTAGTAGTAGGAGTGGGATCTATCTCATTGCATATTCCATCAAGTGATATAATTGATCTTACTAGTGTTTTATATGTACCTAGTTTAACTAAGAATATCCTTTGAAATTTAGTAATGATGGACTAAATTAGGATTTATTGTTGAGTTTGATGATTATCATGTCCTCATGTGAAAGAGATTCCTATATCCTAATTGGTTTTTGGTCAATGGTATTTGAGAAGGTGGTGTGTACAAGCTGCAAAGAGATCCCGTGAGAGCCCTAGTGCATGAAAAGGATAAGTTGTGTGAGATTTCACACAAGAGTATAGGTCTCTTGCACTATAAAGTGTTTCCAATCTTGAAGGACATAGTTCAAGGATTGTTGAAATTCAAGGTTAAGAAGAAAGTAAAGTGCAAGGGATTTGTACTCAGTAAGCATGTGAAGGATTATTTTCCTAGAGGAAAACATAGGTTAAGATATATTCTTTCCATACTCCTTATTAGTTAAAATATAGTATGTTTCATTCATTGATCATTCCTATAGGAAGTCCTAGATTTACTCTAGGAAGACCAAGGATGGAGTCTTAGGGAAGTTTCAAGAGTTTGAGGCTCTTGTAGAAAATCAAATAATAAAGGATATTAAGATGATAAGTTATAAAAATGGATAGGGTTATACCTTTGAGGATTTCAACACTTTTTATAAGAAAGTAGGAATTAAGGAGGAGTTAATAACACCCTAAAACCATTAGTAGAATGGGGTTATAAAGAGGAAGAACACATTCATGATAGAGAGAATCAAATCCATGATTCATGATATAGATATACTCGTGTGTCTCTAGGAATAAACATGTATTTCAAATATGTACAATTTGAACATGTGTCCTCATATTTTTAAAGGAAATGACACTAGAAGAGGCCTTTTGTTTCATCTTTTTCATCTTTTTTTTTCCAGGTTATTTTCTCCTTTCCATTTTCAGAATCTAAAAATGGTATGATATCCTTGTTTAGGGGCCATCACTCATTTATTTAGTTGTTACCCAATGTAGGTATTCTTAAAGTATAGGATTTCAAGCAGAGATATGAATATAAGACTAGTATGTAGAAGTTTATGACACATTAGCTTTTACACATATTAATTATGTTGTCCCACTTGCATATTGGTTGATCCCAACTTAAAATTTTTGGATGAAATTTCAAGGGAATGACATTAGACAATAAAAAAATCTATCATAAAATGATACTTTCTCTAATTCAGATCATACTATTCATCAAGGATCTCATAATATCCATCAATGATCATTGCATTGATGAACTTCCTCACCTTTTTCCTTTGCTAGTTGTTTGTCGATGCACTCCTTGTTGTAGATTGATACCACACGAGGTGGGATCATGCATAAGATGGTGAGTTGTTGTAATTATTGAGTGAAGTCTCTAATACGTTTACTTAGATGAAAATGAACTTCAATCTTGAATATTATTGATATTAGATAGTGCTAGAGCTAACTTGAGTTAAAATATATGATATACATTTTTGGGACATTTTTTATTTTTTGTTGGGAATATTTTCCACCACTTTTTATTTTAGATTTCTTTTCTATACTATATATATTCACAACAAACACGAGTAAAACCAATTTAATATGTTCAAATTAATTATCCTTACTAATCAATTAGTTGCAACAAGCCATTTCGAGGTCGAGTCGAAATATTTTCTACAGTTCCCTTGGGAATTAGGTGGTCCTAGAACTTACATTTTCTAACCTCATATCTCTAACCTACCAATTCATCTGTATGCCAATGAGCCTACTTTTTAGAGACCTTTGAAAGTGCATTGCCTTTTTTGAGAGAGTTCTTTTTTTCTTGGAGTCTTTTTTTAATTTGAACAATTGTTTCCATTATTTTGTTGTAGTGGCTTGTTTTTAGGCTTGAGTCAGAGTGTATTTTTTAGATCCCTTACTAATTTGGTGGTCATAGAACTTGCCTATTCTAAACCAACATCTCTAGCCACCAATTCTTATTTTATGCCATTGAGCTTACTTTTAGAGACCTTTTTCACTTGACTCCTTTTCAATTTGAACAATTGTTGCAAGTACTTTTTCCATTTTCATTGTTTTTTTTTTATGATATTTCTTTTACCCATAGATAAATGTTTCCTCTTTATTTACATTCACATTACCATGTTATAAGCCACTAGTACTAGGGGTGGAGGCTAAATGGGCAATTAAGGTAAGATTAGTTCATCTTATTGTCTCATATTTAATTAAGTAGAATCATGAGCACACAAATTGTTTATATGCCTTTTCCATCGCCAATGTTATAAACATGTTGATTGTGGTTTTCAATCTTATTTCTAGAAATCTAACCAAATTGAGTTTTTGTGCATCCACAATCTGCAAAAACCATATCTTTATACAAATCAACAAAGAAAGTGTTCTTTTGAGATATTAGTCATTGATTAGTGGCCAGATTAATAACCTAGGTATTGCTTTGATTATAGTAGTATTAACCAACCCTCCATGATGATCCATTCTCTCCTTAAGCAACTCTAATTTCTAAGCCACCTTTTGTAATGAAAATCTTCCTCGTGCAGTTGAGGTGACACTCCATCTCCCATGCTATGCCCATAGAATATTTTTATATATCTCATGCTTACATTTAGCAATACATGCCTAAATGTGAAAGAATTTTCTTAAAGGTGAAGGTATTTTTTGACAAGCAAGGATTGTTTGTGTGTCATGTTATGCATTGTTCATATTGTTGGCCAAGCATCCATCCTTATTTCCTTTTGTTTACTTTGTGCAAGTAACATGGCATGGTACATCAAAATGTATCCTTAAAATATGAAGTAGTTGGGATAAAGTAAGATATACTGATGTTGGAGGTCACATATTCATCCTTGATAGATTCCACATCTATTTTATCGATTACTTTCATAAAATTTATTGACTTCCATTCTACCACTAAGGTAAAGATTCCCTCATTTCAATGCTACACAACATCTTTTCCATTAATCACTGTCTTCCCACCAAAGTTGGATATGGGTTTTTTTAGGGATTTTTATAAATGGAAATATGCATAATTCATATGCCTATTGTGATCATAGATGTTTCCTGCATGTGACCAATAGGTTGTAGCTCCATTTGATCAGATAACGAGATTGAATAGAAAGGACTTAACAATTGAGAAAAATTGAATTGTTCTCATATCTTTCAAGGGAGAATATTAACACTCGATTCCCAATCCATGATAGTTTCGAAAATAGTTTGTCCGAGAATTTGTGTTGGCATGCTTGTGTTAACATTATTATTATATACGTTTGTATAATGAAAAAACTCAGTCTTGTGCTTGGTCTTGGACACTCCTAATGTTGGCTCTTTGGTGTAGCTTCAAGAGAATGTTGAGAATGCTTGTTCTAATTTAAAAACTTGCATCCCATTGAGCATTACAACAATTCCTTTATTGGTATTCAACTCTCTTAGTACTTTAGTTTTGTTATTCCAATGTCCAATTTATCACTTTTAATCACAAAGGTTGTCTTGGATTTTTTGAACTTTCATACACTTGAAGGGGAGATTTCCTTTTTCTAATTTTATGAGTTTTGGTCAAACCATTGAAAATTGAAGTTGCATTTTGAAATCTAATTGGTGTTCCTCTGTGATGTGTCGTATTTGAACTAATAAAGGTCCTCAGTTTTCCTTGGAGACAATCTTTTATCCTTGATTTGCACAAAATTCCTCTTATAAGTTCATATAGTTCCCATGTCTTTGATTCAAAAGATATGAAAAAGAAAGGTGATGACATTTGCAATGTTAGACTGTGAGTCCTTAGATAACCACCAAGTCTAAGATCACCTTATTATGAGTTGTCATCCTTATCTACTGATGAGGTATCATCCTTATACAATGATGAGTTGTCAACGATATCTAGATGTAGGGGTGGTCATATACATGCACTATAAATTGATATCATTGGATGAATACATTTGTTGAATATGGATTTTCCTCCAATTCTTGTCTTGTGTTGTCCTTTGTCTATTTCTTAACATGGTATTAGAGCTTATTGAAAATGAGTTGGGTTGAGTGAGATATGATCATGTAGCTTAGATTCCTTCACTCTTGTTTCTTCAAATCCCTGCTTAGGGGTGGCATCTACAGTATATGCCCATGGTAGGGTGGAAAATTTCTCATACACAACCAATTTTTTGGACTATATTATGTTAAAACATAAGTGATCTATTTGTTTCTATGAATATGAAATTTAATGGTATTCAATATTTCTCTCCTCTATTGCATCTTCCCTATCTTTGTCCCATCCATTCAAGGGATATAATAAAAAAGAACCTTATTTATTTTCAGTGATTCTAAAAAAGGGTAATATTCTAGTTTTTCTAAAATAAGACCAGTTATATCTTCTCACTCATTAAAGAGTAACTCACTAAGGTTGAGACTTGAAGAACCAATAAGGAAGTTTGAAACAAGAAGTAGAATTGGATTTCAATTTGTTGCTCTACCTTATTTTCATTTTTATGGTGGGGGGACAGGTTTGGTAAGGGGCGCATGTCTCGATATTAAGTTGTAGATATAGAAATATTATTTCTTGTGTTGGATTATATCTAGTTATTTTAATGAATGTGATACTTCATTGACATATGTTTAAACCATTACAAGCATATATGGAAGGCCATCCCTACCTTGATATAGTGAAATGGTCTATTGAGGGACAAACTTTTAATGGCCCAGGAATGGATACTTGTCCCACGGTTGGAAGTGTGTGGGATGGGGACACCAAAAATAATGACATGTCAAATATGTATGTGTGTTTCAATGTATGTGGAATGGCCTCCTTAGTATGATCATGTGTATGTAGAATTTACTTACTCAAGTCGTCCAATGACTTTACAAAAGTGATCCTCAATCATATACTAAATCCTTCACGGGTACAAGAATTCAACCAATTACTCTTCTTACTTGATCCGTAGGATCTTTTAATGACTTATGGTTGAGTTTTAATTTTGCATGCGTTAATTAACCATTTGAGAAAACTTAGTGAAGAATGAGGAAAGAAGAGGAATTATAACAACCATATACACATATGCAGATATGAAATGAGATAATAGATAGAAAACCATAACACGCAGATTGATAATGGAGTTCGACACAACTTTGCCTACGTCTCTGGGCCTTTTTCTCTGTGGGAGAGGCTTATTTATTTCGGTTCAAAATATCAAAAGTACATCGATGCAATGCCAAATGTCTACAAGACCGATCTGGTCATGTTCTTCCAGATCTCTAGAACCATGCAAAGAAAACAACATGAAAAACGGACATCCGAAGCTCCCAGAAATGGTCCAACAACGTCTCCTCCTCAAAAGCTTCTCTGCCTCAAAATGGCTTTGGCTTGGCTTCTCCTCAGCATAATTCTTCTCTGAATTCCCTTCTCATGGCCTCAAATAGGCCTAGGTTATATAGCTGGGAAGTTGGTTTCTCATCTCCAACTTCCTCCAAGAATTTAGGCTCCAAAACTGCCCAATAACTCTAAAAAATGGAGAAAATTAATTAAACATAGGTTTAACATTGTTAAAAATCCAAAATTTAGTTAAAAACCCACTTTATAGTTATAAATCGGGCCTATCCCCCTCCATCCACGTGCGCGCCCCCTTGAATGGTCATATGGGCCATGTGGCCACGCGCCATGTCAAAAAGGGCCAAATGGGCCAACCGCTCCAACTGCGCACTAGCTCCTGGTTTTATGTGCATGGTCAAGGGACCACGGGCTGGTGGTTATAAACCCGTGCTATATGTTTGGAACCACCCCGGGTCGTATGGAACCGCCCGAACCATGGGCTAGTCCTATCCACACATACCCGCAGTGCCCACGCTCCTGGTTCTACCGTGTGGTCGTGTGGTGTGCGCCAAGGGCTGGGGCTAAGCCCCGACCCTTTTTACTGCCGATCAAACATTGCACCGAACTCAAATACATTCTCGGTCGTTTACATAACAAGAATCACTAGCGGGGAAGGTGGCTAGCCCAACCATGCCAGTCCTCTGCCCGGCCGGGAGGTCGCCGGTTCGAATCCCGTGCATGACATAACAATTTTACACATAACCCAACAGCCAACCAAGGGGTGCCACGTGGCATCCCATGACTGGGCCACGTGGCACCTTAAAAACCAACCAATCTATGCCACGTGTCAGTCGCCTATTGGTCCACGTACTGCCATGTCAACCTGCCACGTCACCCTGCCGTATTTCCCTGTCATCCTGCCATGTCACCTGCTGACGTCACCCGTTCCACGTGTCACCCTTACAGTGGTGACATGTGTCACCTTAGGATAGGTCCAACTGTACGTCCGTACGGCCAAATCTGCCTGACACATGTCGCCTCCTGGAGCTTCCACGTGTCACCTTCTAGGACTGCCACATCAGCTGTACGAACCCGCCACGTCAGCGTCCGTACGGACTATACGGACTGCACAGTCAACAATGTTTTTGCCTGTTTGCCTTATCGGACAGAATGCGATATCTTATCCATACGGAGTCCGTTTGACAAAGTAAATATACCACCGGAATCAGGAAGACGAGACGGACGCAATGGCATAGGTTTCGTCACATTTCAAGCACTTTCATTTTTTAGCATTTTTCAATCCCTGTCAGGCTTCTGGATCCGATTTCAGATCACACCTTCCCACAATAAGACCTTTTGGTCCCCAAAATGTTACTGACCAGTCAACAAGCTCGGGATAGGCCACCCGGCTTGCTCTCTGTCGCTGAACTTTGTCCTGTGCACCTGTCTCATCAAGATCAACTGTAACACAATCATGACAACTGACAGTATATTGTTAGTCATTTGAACCCCGTTACATCTTACTGAAGCCACTATCATCCATGTAGAAAACATTTCTAATGACATCATTAAAAAGATGACTGCAAATGAGCTAATATACTTGAAGTATCTGCACGACATGAGCTTATCTTGAAGCAACTTATGATTGATTTTCCATTCAACAACCATATTTTGTTCTTGCTTAAGATCAATTACTTCATTTGAAACAATTATTGGTTTGTTGCATGCTTGCATTGCATTCGTTAATTGTTCCCTTATTTAAAGTGTTTTATTTTCTTTAACATGATGAGCATGAACCACATAATCATGACCTGCTTTAGTAAATTGATATTTATTCTTTGTCCTGTAGAAGATTGCCTTACGATCAAATAAGTATGGACTACCTAAGATCATTCCACATTCTCTTAACGACACAACATCACAAGTTACTTCGTCCACATACTTAGATGAAATTGAAAATTTGATTGTGCCCTGTTTTGTTATGTGCATTTGATGATGATTGCTCATCCATTTAAGTGTGTAAGGCTTATGATGAGTTTGTGTTTTTAATCCCAATTTCCTAACCAACTCTTCTGAGATTAGATTAGATTGAGATCCACTGTCGATTAATGTATCTACCTTAGTGTGTCGCATGATTACCCTTATATGAAACAAGTTGCTTCTACAATCAATCTCTTCACCATTTTTACCTGTCATGCCAACCAATGAAATCTTTGACTCATCACCTGAATCCGATCCCAAGTCTGTGGGTTTTGATGTCGTTGCCACTATTTGCATTCCCTTCTTTTCTTTGAACCACTTTGGCCTCTTCTCGGGATGCAACTGCCAACATCTATCCTCATCATGTCCCTCTTTCTTGCAATGCTTGCAAGAGGGATTTCCTTCCTTCTTTGACACTGCATTTGCATTCTTGCCATTTCCATGCCTTTCCCTCTTGTCCTCTTTCCTCAAAGACGACGATTCCCCTGACACACCTTCTTTCCCTGCTTCAATATACGTAGCTTGAACATAAACCTCATCAAGGTTAGTGGGTCCAAACATGAAAACAGTGTTTCTAATGTGCGCAGGCAAACCTCCTATATACTTCATAAGAGTTTCTTGTGTTTGCAAAGGAATGTCTAACATTAATGCCATTTTTCTAAATCCATCGGTGTATTCTTGCACTGTTTGTCATTTTCTTAGTTTTAAAGATTTAGATTCTATTATTGCTTTTTCTTTATAACCCAAAGGATATAATTGTTTCCTAAGTACAAAAATGAAATCCTTCCATGATGGAAATACATTACCCACATTTTGTGTTCCTTTTTGCAGCTTGCTTTGCCACCAGATAAGAGTTGTACCTGTAAGTCTCAAAGATGCCAACTTGATTTGTGTGGCCTCATCCTTGATCTGTTGAACACTGCAGTATACCTCCATCTGCCTGATCCAGTTATCAAGTTTTTTTGCATTTACTTCACCATCATATATGGGCAACTCAAATTTTACATCAAGTTTTAACAATGGCATTTCATGTTTATTCTTATGAACATTTTTCTTTCCACTAGATTTANAACTTGAACTTGAAGAAGAAGGAGAAGAAGGAGGTGTTGATGGAGGTGAAGGAGGAATTTGAGGATGGTCCTCTTCCTCTTCACTTTTTCCCTTTGAAGAATCACCCAAAACTGGTCGCTTCCGTTCCAAGTAATCTTCGTACAACACTTTCACCATCTCCGACATAGCAAGGAATGTTTTCCAGAACTCTTTCTCATCTTGAGAAATCCCTTCTTCCGATGCCATCTTCTCGTTGTGAGAATCTCTTTTTCTCAATTCAATTAATGGATTCTCTGCAACAAGATTTCCTTCACCACGCTGTAGCTTTTCCCTGGTTAACATGCAACTCAAATCCAAACGTCAACTAGCTCTGATACCACTTGATCCGTCGGATCTTTTAATGACTTATGGTTGAGTTTTAATTTTGCATGCGTTAATTAACCATTTGAGAAAACTTAGTGAAGAATGAGGAAAGAAGAGGAATTATAATATACATATACACATATGCAGATCTGAAATGATATAATAGACAACAAACCATAACACGCAGATTGATAACAGAGTTCGGCACAACTTTGCCTACGTCTCCGGGCCTTTTTCTCTGTGGGAGAGGCTTCTTTATTTCGGTTCAAAAGCTCAAAAGTACATCTCTGCAATGCTAAATGGATACAAGACTGATCCGGTCATGTTCTTCTAGATCTCTAGAACCATGCAAAGAAAACAACATGAAAAACGGACGTCCGAAGCTCCTAGAAATGGTCCAACAACGTCTCCTCCTCAAAAGCTTCTCTGCCTCAAAATGGCTTTGGCTTGGCTTCTCCTCAGCATAATTCTGCTCTGAATTCCCTTCTCATGGCCTCAAATAGGCCTAGGTTATATAGCTGGGAATTTAGTTGCTCATCTCCAACTTCCTCCAAGAATTTAGGCTCCAAAACTGCCCAATAACTCCAAAAAATGGAGAAAATTAATTAAAAATAGGTTTAACATTGTTAAAAATCCACTTTATAGTTATAAATCGGGCCTAGCCCCCTCCATCCATGCGCGCGCCCCCTTGAATGGTCATATGGGCCATGTGGCCACGCGCCATGTCAAAAAGGGCCAAACGGGCCAACCGCTCCAACCGCGCACTAGCTCCCGGTTTTATGTGCATGGTCAAGGGACCACGGGGTGGTGGTTATAAACCCGCGCTATATGTTTGGAACCGCCCCAGGTCGTATGGAACCACCCGAACCGTGGGCTAGTCCTATCCACACATACCCGCAGCGCCCGTGCTCCCGGTTCTGTCCTGTGGTCGTGTGGTGTGCACCGAGGGCTGGGGCTAAGCCCCGACCCTTTTTACTGCCGATCAAACATTGCACCGAGGGCTGGGGCTAAGCCCCGACCCTTTTTACTGCCGATCAAACATTGCACCGAGGGCTGGGGCTAAGCCTCAACCCTTTTTACTGCCGATCAAACATTGCATCGAGGGCTGGGGCTAAGCCCCGACCCTTTTTACTGTCGATCAAACATTGCACCGAACTCAAATACATTCTCGAACGTTTACATAACAAGAATCACTGGCAGGGTGGGTGGCTAGCCCAACCCTGCCAGTCCTCTACCCTGCTGGGAAGTCGCCGGTTCGAATCCCGTGCACGACATAACAATTTTACACATAACCCAACATCCAACCAAGGGGTGCCACGTGGCAGCCCATGAATGGGCCACGTGGCATCTTAAAAACCAACCAATCTGTGCCACGTGTCAGTCGCCTATTGGTCCACGTGCCTGCCACTTTTCGGAAGCCATACTGCCATGTCAACCTGCCGCGTCACCCTGTCGTACTGCCCTGTCAGCTTGCCACGTCACCTGCTGACATCACTCGTGCCACGTGTCACCCTTACAGTGGTGACACGTGTCACCTCGGGATAGGTCGAACTATACGTCCGTACGCCCAAATCTTCCTGACACGTGTCGCCTCCTGGAGCTGCCACGCGTCACCTTCTGGGACTGCTACGTCAGCTGTACGGACTGCATAGTCAGCATTTTTTTTGCATGTTTACCTTATCGAACAAAATGTGATCTCTTCTCCATACAGAGTCTGTTTTACAAAGTAAATATACCGCCGAAATCAGGAAGACGAGATGGATGCAATGGAACAGGTTTCGTCGCATTCCGAGCACTTTCATTTTTGATCATTTTTCAAGCCCTGTCAGGCTTCTGGATCCGATTTCGGATCATTACTCCATACATAGTCTATGCAAATAATATGAACCAAGAGATAATAATTAAACCTCAACGCAACTATAATAACAACATATCCCTTGACTACTTTATCTAATACTTATTCTACGTCATGAACAAAAAAAAATGAACATAAATAATATAAAATAACATTAAAAAAAACCTCTAAATTATTAGAATAAAACATATATGAAAAGAGGATGAGAGGTGAACATTTATATGCTTGGATTAAGGTGTCCAACATTCCATTAATATTCTACTTACTTTGACAACCTCTTCCTAATTATAAGACGTAAGTTAGGTATGATCTATTTGTTACCTCTTTATTCCCTTTGATTTTAATGCTATCCATATTTTATATTGATCAAATGAGGAATTACCCCATAACTAATTCCATTAGACACATACTCAATCCTAAGGCCAACTAAGGAGAAAAAACAACACACTCTAATTAATCTAGGAGTCAAGCATGCAAACAAACCTTCTCCTAAAGAAGCGCTAGTTGGTGATGGAATCCAACATCACAGGATCAATGCGCGAAGGGGATGAGTTTTGGCAGGTGGGAAAGTTACCATGAAAACCTTCTTAACGAACTAATTCCCTGGTGCAAGTTACCTCACTAATCAATGGGAAACCATACAAGGAGTCTGAGTAAGTCTAGCCAACGTCGATCCCAGGTACAACACCACCTTCCCTGTCTTGTCACCTTAGGTAGGAAGTCTAAAATATTATGGCCTCTATGGTACAACCTACTATACCAAAACAGAAGGGGGAAAGTCAACATTCGACACCAAGACCAACAAAGAAGGGTTTATTACTCTGTCGACCCCAATTCGACCTCATGCTTGACCCTTGTGTTAGAAGGGCTTCCCAAATTCAATGATATAGCAATTGGATTTCACTCCCTAACTCAAATATTTATGTTTGTTTATCATCTTTGGAAATTTATTCTCACAATCCTATTCCAAATCTCTACACCTAAGCTAATATGGGTTTGAAGAGCCCTATAAAAGTTTCTAGATAAATTTTAATTAGCGCTTGATTTTAGGCTATTATTACTCAAAGGAGTGGTTGTGAAACTGATGGTGTTTCAACTCGACTCTTTAAACCATGCAAGAGGAAAATGAAATGCAATAATTTCAACTTCGATGAAAACTATCTATGGGAAGGAGCAAGAGGTTTTAAGAAAATAAATAATTTCTTGATAGATTACTATGTGTGAACTGCTAATGACAAAAAATATGAGCTAATTATTCAGATAAATGGAAGCAAAATGACCCAAATTTTAAAAATACCATGCAAATTTCATAGTTCGCTTAGTACACCCATACAACATTGAAGAAAATGTCATCATTTCTAACATAGTAAAATTTTATGATTATAGAGACCACCATACACATATTAAATACTCATAAGGATCACGGGGGCTTCACTTTTTGACCAATATATTATCACGTTCATTCACATAAGGATTTCAAATTTTTATGTTCTCTGAAAATTCTTAACCTTGACAAGACATAAGAGGTGTAAACATGGTGATATTAGTACCCAATAAATCTATGTTCCTACAAAGAAAAGGTTAACAAATTTCCTTAAGTAGGGAAGGGATAGTGAAAAAAATTACCATGAGAGTGTTACACATTGAAATTACTCACTTCGATAGTGTCACAAGTGACGTCATTATAAGTGTCGCAAGTGTCGCATTTTGCTCACAAGTGTCGCAAGTGTCAAAGAAAGAATATTGCCATGATGCCTATGTCGTGCCTATAATGACATGAGAAGGACACTTGAAACACCTCAAACATTTGATTTGGAAGAAGAGAAATGAGTCAATAGGCTTATGAATCTCTTGCCATCTGAAAGCACCCAAAAAACTGAGTTTTTGGAGGGGAGCGCTCCCCTATACCTCTCTGAGGAGTGTTGGAGTCCCCCTATAAGCTATCAGGGAGCCTTATAACACTCATTTTCCCTTTTCCAGGAGCGCTCCTACCCTTAGGAGTGTTGGCGCTCCCCTATACATTACTAGGGAGCGTTATAATGCTCTGAGTGCCCTTTTGAGGGAGCGCTACCTATTCTGGGTAGCAGTTGATTTGTTGAGAAGAATGGGGGAAGGATATTTTCACTCTTAGAAGGCAGTTGGATTCAAATCCTCAATCAAGCCATGATCTTAGGGAATATCCCTAACTAAAGGAGGAAAATTCTCAACTCACCCCAAAGATATCTCAAGTTGTTGAGCCTCTCCAAGGCTATATAAGCAAGCTTTCTCATGGTGAAAGGGGAATCTGGATGAAGAATGATACCAAAATTATGATCTCATAAGTGATATTTGGAGAAGGGATGAGAATAATGAAACATATGATCTCATAGGGAACACACAGTGAAGTGGAGGCTAATCAGCGAAGCTATCGTCATTCTGATCGTGGAGCTTTTGAGCAAGGGTTAGGCAAGGAGAACTTGACGAAACTGCTACATTCCATCTATGGCTGTAAGTGACGTTTTGTCCTCATTAATGTAATATGCTTGGCCTGTTTCTTTCTAATTTGTGTTTGATATTACATGAATTTGTCTCTAAGTAGATAGGTCTACTTCGAACTAATCTCGATAGAATAGGAAGTGGTTGTACTTTGTTTGTCTACAGGGCTTATCGAGGAGTGCAATATTGGAGTTCAACTTGGAGCGTGCAGGGAAAAACACCGGTAAAAGGTACATCTTTCCTCCTTCCTCTTCATGCATTAGTTTGTATAGACCTAAAAGGAAGTCAGTGACCATGATAAGCACTTTCTGTCTTAGAGTTAAGAGTCTATCTCTTTGAGGAGATCTACCTGTCCGCAGGGAGATTTTCCTTCAACAGAAACTGACGACTCTTTAACATCGGATTTTCTGAAGAAGTTCAAGCTTACTCCAAAGAAGAAGTCGGAACTCCCATCGGAACTCCCATTTGAAACTTGTTTCAACTACCCGCTATGTTGTCGAATCCTATTGCTTCTACGTGGTACTTCGTTGGAATCAGTGGTATCACCATGGGGAGCACCCGCCTGAATGTCCCGCCTAAGACTTTCTAGTTTAATTCAACTGCAGGAGGCACGATCATGGACAGTGGAGTCCTCTTTAGCGAACTAGTGTAGCCGACCTACGACACACCAGGTAACCCTGACAAAGGAAAATACACTAACAGTACCGGTAATTTACCGGATCCATCATCATCCTCCGTTAGTCTTCCATCAATTAATCCTCCATCTGGACCACTTTAGATTGAGAAACCTAAGAGCATTATCCACAAAGCTACCTTTAATCCTAGTTCACGTGCCACCCAGAACTACAACATTGTTGAAGATTTGGCTCAAGCACCGTGTGCTATGTCTGCGTTAGAAGTTCTACAACACTGCCCCAGTCAACGTAGAATGCTCTTGGCCACTCTTGGCACTGTTGATCCTAAGTTGTCCAATCAGATCATGTTTAACCTGGACAATTATGTGTCTTGACTCTCCCACCAACTTGCTTTCCAAGTTGATGTTGTTGTTCACAATCAACAAATCCACCGAACTATTCTGGATGAGGGAGCCTCAACTTATGTCATGTCTTTAGCATGTTGGAAAGGTTTAAAATCACCAGCACTCAACAAATCCCCAATGATGTTATGTGCCTTCGATGGGTGAGGTTTTCATCCCCATGGGCTTTTACAGTCCCTGCCCATCCAATTGTTTGGCAAAAATGTTATTGTTGATGTCGAGGTGGTCGATGCTCCCCTCGATTACAACTTGTTACTTGGAAGAAGTTGGTTTTATGCTATGACTGTCGTTGCCTCGTCAGTTTTCCAATGTGCCCAATTTCCTCATCAGGGAAAAATTGTCACTATTGATCAGTTGGATTTCTGCACGACCGATGCTCACGTTCCCGCTACCAACAATATTCCTTTCTTGGGAGACCACAAGATCACGTATGAAAGTGTTGGTGTTGGCTTACTGAAATATTCTAGCCTCATGGGTACCTTCCCTACACCACTTCCACCGACTACACATCATATTTCCACCGTCGATATGATTTCAACCGCGGCTTATCAATCTTTGGAATCAGCTGACCCTTGGATTGTACCTTGTCCGTTGGAATTTGATGCACTAAGTGACACTGTGCCACTTAGTCCAGCTGAAACGTCATACGTTTCTATCCTATTCGCTTCTCCCTCGTCATATGAAAAACATTTGTTGGCGCCTGACGTTTCCTCGATGCAATCATGGTTGAGTTCCTTGTCATCTGTAATCGACTACATTTCCCCAACTTTTCCTTCGGATGAATCTATTTTGGAAATGTTTCACATTGACAAGTTACCCCGGGATAATAACTGTCACCGTTCCTCTTTTCTTCCCCCTCGTGAAGAAATTCGGGCAGATATACTGTCTATCTCCCCTCCTGGTGTTTATTTTTCATCATCTCCCATGATTTCAACTTCTGACGATTTGGATCCGGTAGTGGACATGGTGATTTCTTCGGTAGGATTATTGGAGCTTGATCTCCTTACTCCTATCGCGGCCCTCGACATGTGTTCCTTCTCGAGTGATTATCTTCCATCCAATGAAGTTCTCCTGGAGGCCATGACCATGTTTTATCCATTGACATGGTACCCTTCCAGAGCATTATCCTCTTGGAAGCCATGATCCGAACGAAACCACAAGCATAGTTTCTCTTCTCTGTGGAAATCTCGTTAAAAAATGAAACAGAGGTCATGAGAATAGTTATTTTCCTATGTCAAGCTCGTTAAAAAATGAAACAGACACCTCTCTTGAACCTTCTTTTCATCCACCCTTCTCCTTCGGTGAATGAATCAAAGCTTCGAGGGCATGTCTCCAGTCTTTGATGATCTTTCTGGAGTTAAGCCACTAGATTTCAAGCTGGGGGCATACTGAGCTTAGTCTTTGTTCTTTCTCGTGCTCGTAAATACATGAGAATGCATCTGGGTAGACTTTTATCTCTTTTTCGGACCTGTATGGATACACGAAAAAGGAACCCCCTGGAGTCTCCTTTAATCTCTTTTCAGACTCTCTAAACATGAAAAGATTGTCGAGTGATCTTGCTTCCTTTTCCACTCATTAAACGGTTTGAAAGGGCGTCTTTCGAGTGATAATTTGTCTCTTTTTCGTCCTCGTGAGACTAACATTACAAAAAAGGACAACATTGGAGTCATCTTTAAGTTCTTTTCATACTCTCTAAACATGAAAAGATTACCGAGCGACCTTTTTCTCTTCACACTCGTTAAAGTATTTGAAGAAAACGTTTGTTGAGCGATAGTTTATCTCTTTTTCAGTCTCGTCAGACTACTTTACGAAAAAGGAACTGAGAGAGTTCTCTTTTAAGCGTTTTTCTAGACTCTATAATCATGAAAAACCTTCGAGTTTTCTGTCTTTGGACTCGCTAAACAAAACATCGATAGGCCCATATGGGATCGAACCCTTACTTCTTCCAATTCATTAAACAAAGGAAGAGGAACTTACTGAAGGTGAGTTTTATCGAGCATGTTTTATCCTCCTCGAGCTCGTTAAATTAAAAAGAGGTACTCGTCTATCTGGATGGGGGAAAAAATTGAAAGAAGCAAGCCAAGCAGTTTTTTGAGAACATTACCAAGTAACTCTTAGAGTCGCCCTTGAACACGACACTTTGTCTTTTCGCACATCTTAATCCGCTGAACCTCTCCACTAAACCAATTCTTTGAGTTTTTCTTACTCCTTTGGGTCACCCGACGAAATTCACAATATCCACTGCATTATCGTGTTTTGTTCCATGTCAAGTTTATGTTATTGTTCCTCAGTGTTCAAGGGAAGTATCCGCCTCGAGAGTCAGCCATCACAAATATTGTGTCTCAATACCCGTGTCATTCCATGTTCATTTGATCTACCAATTACATCTCTGTGTCCGTTTCATGTCGTTGATGGGGGATACATCAAGGCCCTCCTTCGACGAGTCTATTCCTGTCGACTTCAACAAATTATCCAGGGACTAGACTTAGAAACCATTTAGTACTTTGGGACCTGCATGCCTCAATGGAAGGCCTCCTCACATTCGACAGTGAGTTTACATCATTGACCTCTGATTGGATGATTCCATGGATGTTCAACCTCAACTCATCCATTCACATTCATTGGAATGTACTAGGGTACCTTGGGAATCATTGACATCAATGGTGACCTCCCTCGCACTTGTTAACGGTTTACATCATTGACCGGTAATCAAGTGGTTTCTGCCATGTTCGACATCAGGACATCTATTCACATGGTTAGATTCGTACTACATCGATATTGGTAAGAATACCCTGGGTTGAGTGATCACTCTGATATGTACTTTTCCCAGGTTGCGAAGGAGTTTCCCTTGAACAGTGGCACATATATTGTTACATAGATCCACTTTGTATTGGTCGTGGCTATGTCTTATCATCTCATAGATCCACTGTGTATTCTTCGTGGCTACGATCAATTCAGGTCATGGGAGTATAGATCCACAGTGTATTTTCAGTGGCTATACCTTTTTATCAATACAATTATGGATCCGCAGTGTATTTTATGGCGGCCATATCTTGCAAGTCTTTATCACCCAAGCATAGGTATGTCTGCCTTGGGTTTGAAACATGTCATAATATTTGTTGGATGTTTGTGTGCAGCTTCTGTCACATTCTCTGCGTCTATACCCTTTCTTGAAAGTCTACAAATCATTTCAGTTATCAGTTCTCATCTTCTAACTTCATACTTTGGGGGGCAATCTGTTACACACAGAAATTACTCACTTTGATAGTGTCGCAAGTGTTGTCATTATAAGTGTCGCAAGTGTCACATTTTTCTCACAAGTGTCGCAAGTGTCAGAGAAAGCATACTTCCATGATGCCTATGTCGTGCGTATAACGACATGAGAAGGACACTTGAAACACCTCAAACATTTGATTTCGAAGAAGAGAAATGAGTCAACAGGCTTATGAACCTCTTTCCATTTGAAAGCACCCAAAAAACTGATTTTTTGGAGGGGACCGCTCCCCTATACCTCTCTCGGGAGTGTTGGCGCCCCACCTATAAGATATCAGGGAGTGTTATAACACTCATTTTCCCTTTTGTAGGAGTGCTCCTACCCTTAGGAGTGTTGGTTCTCCCCTATACATTACTAGGGAGCGTTATAATGCTCTGAGTGCCCTTTTGAGGGAGCGCTACCTATTCTGGGCAGCAATTGATTTGTTGAGAAGAATGGGGGAAGGATATTTTCACTCTTAGAAGGTAGTTGGATTCGAATCCTCAATCAAGCCATGATCTTAGGGTAGATCCCTAACTGAAGGAGGAAAATCCTCAACTCACCCCAAAGATATCTCAAGTTGTTGAGCCTCTCCAAGGCTATATAAGCAAGCTTTCTCATGGTGAAAGGGGAATCTGGATGAATAATGATACCAAACTTATGATCTCATAAGTGATATTTGGAGAAGGGATGAGAAGCATGAAACCTATGATCTCATAGGGAACACACAGTGAAGTGGAGGCTAATCAGCGAAGCTATCGTCATTCCGATCACGGAGCTTTTGAGCAAGGGTTAGGCAAGGAGAACTTGACGAAACTGCTACATTCCATCTATGGTTGTAAGTGACGTTTTTTCCTCATTAATGTAATATGCTTGGCCTATTTATTTCTAATTTGTGTTTGATATTACATGAATTTGTCTCTAAGTAGATAGGTCTACTTCAAACTAATCTCGATAGAATAGGAAGTGGTTGTACTTTGTTTGTCTACAGGGCTTATCGAGGAGTGCAAGATTGGAGTTCAACTCAGAGCGTGCAGGGACAAACACCGGTAAAAGGTATGTATTTCCTCCTTCCTCTTCATGCATTAGTTTGTATAGACCTAAAAGGAATTCAGTGACCATGATAAACACTTTCTGTCTTAGAGTTAATATTCTAGTTCTTTGAGGAGATCTACCTGTCCGTAGGGAGATTTCCCTTCAACAGAGAGCACAACATTCAAGAAAAGGTGAAAGAGAGAGGAGACAAGAGGTGAGAGGATACCACACTAGGGTTGAACTAGTGAAGGAAAGAGAGGTGAGAGGAAATAACTATTATGAGGGAGGGAGAAATTTGGAAATGCTAGCCTACAACTAGTGAGGGCATTAGAGGTGGAATTATCATGAGGTGAAATCAATGAATACATGAAGTGATGATGTTAAAAGGAACCATCAAAGGAATTGATGATGGTGAGGTGATATTATCAATATTTTGGAAAGGAACCATTGAAGGAACTAATAATTGTAAGGTGACATTAGTGAGGGCATGTTCCATTGATTCTATAAAGGCACTGTTGAATGCATGAGGTGAAAATGTTAGCATGGGGATGGAAAAGGAACATAAGGAAACAACATTAATTAAGCATCATCGAAGGTAGGAGGAGAGCATTGAGAGGAAGGAAATTTAATGGAAATGAAGGTGACCTTATAGCTATAGCATGATGCAACCACCAAAGATAACCTCTTAGGGAAGATAGCAAGGGAGTGGTGACTAGTCTCAACTAAGGAATGCCATCTTGAATTCATCCCTACTCAAGACAATGAACTAAAGGGAGACAATCAAATATGAACAGATCGAGGAAATAGGTGATCAAGAAGAGAAAATATAAGACAAGGAAGAGAGGACTAGAAATGATAGGATAATAAGGGTATGATATAAGGCTATGATTATGGGACTAGAAAAATGGAAGACAAGGAGAAAATAAGGAGAGCGGGTATTACCCTAATAATATCAAGGTGATAATAGAGGAGAAAGAGATGGGTAAGACTACCTAGAAAGAACCATCAAATGGATAGGTAGTAGGAAGGAAAGAAGACTAGCTTTGTCACCTCTCTTGGTGCTTACAGATAGAACAATCATCATGGTGTTAAGGTTGAACTTGAGATAAACAAGAGTGGATTGAATTGGTATGGGTAGGGGTCTTCTTTCTCTTGGTGTGGGCGCACCATCCTATAAGTATCCTTTATTTTCACTTCATTTAATTTTTTTTAATGTGTGTGGGTGATGAGTGTTCTACATCATGGAGGCTTTGTATGTTGGGTGGTTTGGAAAGGATCCAATAGACTTGTAGTTGCTTCATAATTGACATGCTATAGAGATATAAGTATTTAATGTATGTTTATTTCTACAAGTAGGTAATTCCTTGTCCCATGAGAGGAATTGGGGAATTTATGCTTTTATTCTTATATGAGGGTGGGGGTAGGGGGATATATTAGAGAAATCATATTATATTTTTTCTCTAATATATCCCCCCTCGTGAGGGTGGGGGGATATATTAGAGAAAACATATTATATGATTTCTAATATATCCCCCCATCCCCACCCCCACCGCCATATTGAAGATAAATTCATTATAGGATCTAAGAAGGAAAAAATATTGGTCTACAATCATAATGCACTCATTTGGATACTCGAGAAAATGTAGGGTACAAGGAGATTCATAAAAAAATGGATCACTTAAAAAACAATCCTATATACATGTGTATGAGATGATTGAACTAATGAGATTTTTGAGTTGCTTCTAGTTATAAACCCAACACATGACCCACAACTTTATAGAAATGAGTACCAAGAAGGTGTCTTGACCAAGGATCTTTTGCAGATCGAGTTTCAGAAATGTAACAGAAATATTCCCCTTAGAGTTATTTATGGTATTTATTTGTGGGTTTTAGAGCTTGATAATGGAAGGAAGAAACTAGGTATAAAAGAAAAATCATTAAAATTTGTCTCATGAAAAGAGTGAGGCATATTTGGTCATGAAAATATACCTTCCCTTGTGTCATTGCTAGGGCTAAGGCACTCAACCTCTTTCTCCTCTATTCACGCCCTATTTCTCCTTTGTTCGTGACCTCTCTCTCTAGCTTGTCTGTGGCCTCTTCCTCCTCTGTCTACGCCCTCTTTCTCCTAGTCTTTTTGCGGCCTCTCTCTCAGCCTAGTCTTTATCTCCACGACCTCTTTCTCCAGCGCCTATGGTCGTTATGTTGTCATAGGGTATATTGTCGCGGGGACATGAGGGCCGATATCTTTCTCTAGATATGGTCGTGGGTCTGTTGTCAAGGGGATACGAAGGGTCCTCTGATCTGTTGATGTGGGGATATGGATCAAATATGGGCACGAGGGGTTTTGATTTTATGTTTTATGTTTTATATTTTAT
>ML787948.1:235529-249686 GCA_009831015.1 Picea engelmannii | reverse complement strand
AATTGTGGGTTGCAATTGCACCTTGATCAGATTTTGTGTGGCTATTGGGAAATATCACCAGATCTTTTGGGATATGCACCCTCTACCCCACATTATAACTGATTGTTTCATCCTTCACTAGTTCCTCTTCTGGTGGCTTCAGACCCCACTGTTGAGTGCTATTGGAAGGTCCAGTTCTATTTTGAGAGGAAGGACGTTATGTCTTTTAGGACACGAGCATTTGTTTTCTTTGTTCTCCCACGCGGATAAAATCCACCTATCCACATGTATGCCTCTTTTCAAATGATTTATGTATGATGCCCTTATGATTACATACGATCGTGAGATATATTGTGAAGGTCCAAAAATTATAAACAAAGACTCTTGTTCATTTTATTACTCTCATCACCATCCGCACACACCCACTTTACTAGTTGAACATCATAGGGGACCCACAAAATCCCCACCATTCTAGATGCTTGCAAAACCTCCCTCCTCTTCTAGGAGGAGTTCCTAGACTCGCTAGCTCATCGACCCAACCCTCTCACACCCCTGTGAGTCCTAATATCTTGGGATTAGCTTTGCTTGGTTCCACTTTACTTGGGTCCACTTCCCAAGGTCAACCGTCCACTCACTCTCCTCTACGAGGAAGCAGGGGGAAAAATTCTTCCTAAGGGGGAAGTACAACCCTACCTAACCGCCCTCACGGGTCAGGTACACAAACCACTCACACCATGGCTAGAACTAACCCTCCACCACCACTCCAGATGTTATACTTGGCTTCCCTCAATATATCAGATTTGAGTAAGCTCACCAACGATCCTATATTGCAAGATCCTACATGGCCTGCAATGCCCACAAAAATACCTTCAGACATTCCCAAGTTTGAAGGCAAAGAGGGAGATGATCCCACCAACCACATCATGAACTTCCACTTATGGTTCTCTTCAAACAACATCAAGGATGATTCCATATGATTAAGTTTATTTCAGTGCACACTCACAGGTCCATCAGCCAAGTGGCATGTAGACGAAAAATCAGGGTCCCATGTGACTTTTGAATCTTTGGCCAAAGCATTTTTGACCTTCTTTCAATTACCAATCCGCCATGACAATGGTCTTGAACTGCTATCCGAATTTAAACAAACCTCAACCACACATATCGTTGACCACATTCACGAATGGCATTGACAATGTAGTTTATGCAAAGCAGAAACCACCAAGCAACAATGCCTTGATTGGTTTCTCATATCACTTGTCTCCCTCCTCGCCAAAGATGTGGCCTCCACCTTCCCCCAATCAGAAGAAGAAGCCATTAGCAAGGCTCAAGAATATGACCTCATTTATGCACAATCGGGATACTTATACATAGTACTACCTGACGTCCCAAGACCTATACCATTCATCCAGGACAAACTTGGGATGTCTCAATCAACGGATGGACTGATTGGTACCACAACACACCACAATCCGCACCCCCAACAACCACCTATGTACGGTAAACCTCATTATCCACCAATATATGGAGAACCCCCTTATTATCCTCCTCCCCCTTATCAACAACCATACCCTATTTCCCTTCCTCCACCCAAAAGTGGACCCCTTCCAACACCCATCATGCGCTCGACTATTCAACTAAGTTTTGGTAACCCCTCTACCTCATCTTACACCCTAAGTACTAGTGAAAGCGCTACACTTTCTTATATACCCTATGAATCACTACCACAAAATAATATGTACTTTCCATTTCCTGGCCCTCCAGAACCCATGGTTCCACCACAAGGACAACCACACACTAGGATTAACTTTGTTCAACCCTCTCCCATTCATAAATTTCAAATCTTTGAACAACTGAATACGGAAAATCCCACCCATCAGTCGAATAATTCCAAAAAGAAAGGAAAAAACCACAACAATAATAATCCAGGACTAGGGAGGAATCACCCCCAATAGAACCAACCTACTGGGGGCAACTAGAATCAAGGGAACCAGAACCCTCAAGGGGGAAATAACAACAAACGTCAAGGGAAGAATAAAAACAATCTCCGGACAAACTTCCCTTGTGCCCTTTGTGGTGAGTATGGCCATTATACTCACCATTGCCCTCAAATTACTGACTTTAAATGGATGAAAGAATTTGTAACCAAACCACGTCCCCCAACACCACCTGCCCCTTAGCAAGCCCCACAACAATATGTGCCACAACCACCCTCAATTGTGATGCAAAACCCCATTCCACACCAAGGGGTGATGAATACCCAACATGAGATGCACCCTGACCCACCACAGATGGGACAATATCCAAACCTTGGCACTCCTGGAGATCACACTATCCTCCTCACAAGAGAGGAATAAATTCTTCTACAAACACGTAGTCGTCAATACAACACACCCCCTTAATCTACTCCCACTACCTTGGAAGAAGTTCCAGTTACAAATGGACCACCTTTGATGATTCCACACCCTAATACTGAAACACCCTTTCATATTCCTCGCATTCCATTGCAACGAAATGTCAATAACCCTCAGGCTACGGTGGCACACAATTATAGTTTGGTCGATGACGTGGCACAATCTGCTACCGCCATGCTAGTCTTAGAAGTCCTTCAAACCTGTCCCACTCAACGGAAGTCATTACTTTCTGCCTTGGGGGAAATCGACCCTGCTGATACCAGAATCATCACATTTGATCTCGATAGTGGGGAACCCCGTCTCCCTGCTCTGGTAGGTTTCCAAGTACCGGTTAAAATTCGAAACATCACAGTTCATCATTGCATCATTGATGAAGGTGCATCCACATGCATCATGTCCAAAACCATATGGAAGAAACTTGGCTCCCTGGAGCTCATACCATCTGTCATCACTTTGATAGATTATGATGGATGCCCATCCTCTCCTGAAGGGCTCCTTCAAAATGTCCCCGTTGAACTTGGGGGCAAGACTATCCTTATTGACATTGATGTTATCGACGCCCCACTCGATTACAATATCGTGTTCGGTCATAGCTACATGTATGTTATGAAGGCAATCACTTATTTTGTGTTTCGAACTATGATGTTCCCCCATAATGGGAATATCATCACTATCGATCAAGTTTCACATTACGAGCCTAACCCTTCCTCCAACATCGATAACATCCTACCTTTTATCCACACTAATCCTGATTCCTACCCACTCATTGAGATGGGCCCCAAAATTTTCAAAGACCTATCCTTGCTTGGGACATACCATGGAGCACTGCCTCTCATACATCCCTCAACACAAGTGTGTGTTATCTCTTCCAATGGAACTGAAACTGGAGATACCCTTCCTCCCATAGAGGATTTTTTTATATCTGACATCCCATTAGTCACATGGCTTCTACCTCAGGAGTCCCATGAGAACTCTTCAGCTCCACCTGTTCCCGATTTCACCCTCCCCCAGGGCCACATCCTAGTTTGGGAGACATTCCCCCAAGCCATTACTCAAATCCCCTTCTTTTACCCCCCACCGTGCATACAATATTTCCAGGTAGCCGCAACGCTTACCCTTCCTAACATGGTGTTGGGTATTCCGGTTTGGTATCTACACCCACCTGATATGGTCCCTCAACCATACCTCCCTCCCCAAACTGAGGGAACCCCAATGCAGATCCCAATCCCGAATCCAACGAAAACCCCCCACTAGCCAACACAACCACTCCAGCTCAGGGCAGATGGAAGAATAAAGAGCCCACCGCTCCCCTTCCTCCCCAAGTACAACCCCCTTGCGCACTATGCGAGAAAGATGAACACCCCACCAATAAATGTTTGTCTCTCCCCGAGCTACATAATTTAATTCAAATCCCTCGAGCAATGACACTGCTTGTCGCTTCATCCAGTACACCTAGTACTACCACTACATCCCCTACTACAGGTAGCAAAGGGATGAAAAACAAATTTGCATGTGTCATCTATTCAGAATATGGTCATTACACCCACCATTTCCCTGCACTACCTCAATTCTACCAAACGCCAATGACAGTACGCTAGATCTTTTAGCAATAACCCACTCCATCCGCGTCATCAAAAACCCATGTCACTGACATCCACTATGTCACGACCTCAGTCAATGAACGTATGAGATGCCCTTTCTCTCTCTATGAATCACTTGATCATTTCACATACCAATTTCCTATGATCATTGAATACAAGCGTCACCAAATGGACCTTATTCAAAATCCTACACCCACCCCACTACCAGAGGTACCAGTGATTACCCCTACTCCATCCCTTGATGTTGTTCATATCATCTCTCCTGAGCATGAGGCACTCCCCACTCCTCCATGGTTCATGGATAGCCTATATGAGGATTTTCCCCCAAATCCCCCCAATTCTCCAGTTCATTTCCCCACGGAAATCTTACGCCCGACTACCATTTTCAACCCACAGTATCTTGATATTTGGTTTATGTTGAGCAAACCATCACAACCCCCTTGCACCACACCCTCTACCTCTTCATCACTAGAAGACAACCAAACGGTGACAGTCACCAATGCTATTCCCTGATCCCCTATATTCTCAACAGTTCCACTGTTATGAAGACATCCTCAAGTAATTAACTACCCCCAATTTCCCATGGAATCCGCTCCATCACAAAGCGCTCTTTCTCTCACGGGAAGCCTTTGCGCCTCCTAATCAAAAATCCATATACGTAATCGAAACCAAATATTTTATCCCATCAAGTCATATAGACTAGTTCAATAACCCTATCCTTCCCCCTACACAGTCACATCCCTTGGGTCATCATCCATCCTCAGCCCCAGAGGACTCATTTTCCTCACATGATGCGTAGGTACGCATGCTTATATTCACAATTATTGATTAACTGTTATATGTTCTTTATCTTTAGATATTGCTCACGTCGGGTATTCGGTTTTTATGTGTGCAGGTAATTGGTCATCATGCATCAATGCAACCCCTTCAGGTATATCATCGACACTAGCATGTAATCATTCCCTTTGAATATGAATTGCATATCCCAGTCACACCCTCCGACATTTGTGTCTAGGGTCCTCCCCATATGTCTCTGCAGTAATAACACATCCGTTTCATTTCAGTACTGTCAACTAGTAGCACTCTCTCCTACATGAGTTTTCCCAATTGTAGTCCCCTTTGGCACTTTGACACTCATGGTGTTTTCACCCCCTAGGGTTGGGAGTCCCGATAGCCTTCGCATTCCCAAGAATCAACCACATGCTCCTTCTCCTCATTTTAATAGCTTTCCCAAATGGACTCCTGGGTAATCACATTACGGTTCTCGTTTGACTGCACCTCCACAGTATCATTAACCCTCCATTTCATCCACCATCAATTTTCCCATATGCATATTGTCCTCCATTCATTTACCTAATACAAAAACCCACCTATGAGGCCCCCACCCTCCACCTGTTTTCTAGGCAACTTGTGCCCTCACTGGCCAATCCATCTTGCACTAGGGCACCCGTTTTTCTATCTGTACACTTATCCCAACTTATTCTTTATGCATTTGGTGCTTGTACAAAACCTTTGTTTCCATCATTTACATAGCTTTTTGTTGTCGCCTTTAGCGACCTTCCTTTTCCAGCAAAGCAACCCCTGTCACCCTTAGTTGGGGCATTTTTCACCTCCTACCCTTGTTGACATCATCCATAAACCCCGAGTATCTCATATTTCATACACCTCTGATATCTGCGTTTGTCCATTTTGTCACGCCTATGGCACAATTTAACCACGTCTAGTCGTCCCCCTGGCGCTAGATTTAGTTTCACGGTTGTTGTCACTCATCCTTCACATATATCCCCAACCAAGGGAATTCTTGAGTCTCACCACTTCTTGACTTCGTCCATGTTCCTCATCAGTTCCTAATCTTATCCAGTGGATTTCATGAAGCCCTTTTCTTCTTGGAGTTGCGCCTCCCTTTCTGTCGACATCAACACAGTTTCCAGAAGGGAGACATTATCTTGACTCTCATTACCTTTACAATGAGGAGTCTTGGATGGCACATAGAGAACCATCATTTCTCTCTAATGTCATTGACCCCCATAACATTCAACTTCAACACTTTCTCATGTTGTGGTGGGTCTTACTTCGTGACTATTGCAGTTGTTTTTATATTCGCCGAAGACCTCTGAAATTTGTTGGGCTATCAATGCGCGTGAATCCTCGACAGTTCTTACAGGTGTCATCGCCTCTTTTCAGAGTTTGTTCACCATCAGAATTGTCCTTTGCCATTATCAAAACACCTCAGAGGGCACTGCAGTCATCTACACCAACACACAGTTTCAATTATTGTCTTACACATTTTTGAGTTACATGACACGAGCATGGGGCATGCCCACCTCATTTGTACACAATTTTATTTTCCCACACCTAGCGAAAGGTTTGGGTCCCACAAGTTCCCCTCTCCCTCCAATGAGTCTCTCTTGCAATTCCTCTCAAACACTCTTTCTTACAAAGGTACTCTTAGTAGAAGAAACATTGATGTATTTCGGCTATACGTATGTTCCTAACCTCACACATCATGGGGCATCTGTTATCACTGAAATTTTGTTCGCAAATCGTTACAGAAATCCAACATCTCCAAACACCCATTAGTTCATCCATGGCCCAAAAAATGAATTTCCAAAGGGAACAAACTATACAACTGGTTATAAAATCAGCATGCGCTCAGAATACAAAGGAAGCGCGCACATGTGCACCAGTTGAAAATGTCGTAAAAGCGCACATGCGCCCCATGCGCGACTGTGGACGCAAAAATCCGCACACACCTCAGACCGACACATTTATGAATCTGGTCAGCCTCCCACCCGCTTCTAGTTTAGCTCCCAAGTCTATTTGACCCTCAAATACGAACTGAATCTGAGTGGGGGCCTGGTCAAAGACCTAGAGGTGCCCTAAAAGGCTCCTTGTTCACACTAAAGACTGGTTGGATAATTCCTCAAAGCTTTGATATAAAAAGAGGCCATGGGTGCACTATATTTCCAAGAATCTATTTGTATTTTTATTCTACCTATATTCTCCTACAAGGAACCTCTTTCCTCATTGGAGCATACAAGCACCATTTCATTGAGCTATTCACATCACCTCTTGAGTGAATCAGCTTTGGATTTCTTCACCATTTCCTTATAGTTTTCTATTTGTAAGAAGAGCTCTCACATTTTGGATTCAAGAGCCCTCCCTTGGAGGAAGAGGAGACCCATAAGTCTCCCTTTCTCTTTGGTGTTTTCCCACTAATACAATCTATCCATTGGTGGCATGAATATTGGTCAATTGTTTGGTTAATTTTGGTTTTAATATCGTTATGCACTTTAGTTTAGTTTCTTTAATTGTTATTAGCTTGGTTATTTATTTATTTATTATGATTGATGTTTCTAACTCTTGCACTCATTTCTGTCTTGTTCATCTAACCCAACTGAACTTGCAATTGCCCGTCTTTTGCTCATTCAGGTGACGAAAAGGATACAACAAGTGGTATCTTATTTTTCCATCAAAATATAAGCTATATGTTTTTGTTCGTGTAGGTGTTCAGTACCTTAAATATTGATCCAAATGGATGTCGGTGGCTTCCCGCCTATTCCAGCTAGTTAATTTTGGTAGTTTTCCAGTTTGGCACTTTTTTCCTAGTTTTTGGGTCCCTGACTTTCGGGGTTGTTTTAAGGCCCTAAACAATGTTTTTAGGGATTTCCACCAACAAATTCTAGGTATAGTCAGAGTTTGATGGAAACATGTACAGTCCTCGGATAGAAATTTCCAATGGGCTATCGTGCGCCTAAAACGAAGATTGTATGCAAAAGTTACGACCCCGAGAAGTTGATGTACTAGCATACCCCAATGGGGCCCACATGACTTTTGGCGTTTCATCTCCTAGGGTTAGGTTTTTGATTTCTAGGGTTTTGGCATTCATGTTTATTGTGAAAAAGGATTTCAAAGCCTCATTGTAATCATCTTCTTGCGAATGAGTGCATTCGTCACATCTCTTCTTAGAGATAAGCCGCCACCATTCCAACAAGCTTGTTTTCCACTGCATTTTACAGTTTCAGCTTATTTCCTTATTTAATAGAAACCAGTTTTACTGTATCTTTGTTATTCTTTGTTAAGCATGTTTTAATAATAATCTATATTCATTTCATTTTGTTCATAAAATATGGATTAGTGGTATTAGAGCGGTCTTCTCCTTGTCGTTCTTAATGCATGTCCCCAACGAGGTCAAGGTACAAAGAATTGTGTCTCGAGCTTGTTTCTCTTGAGGATAAAATCTCTCACACGCCCAAGCGACCTCTCATCATGGGAGAAAAAAAAGACGACGAGATAGGATATCATTTCGAAATGTTGCTGGAGGAAGCCCTCATGCAACATAGGAACGAGATGATGGATAGTTTTGCGCAAATCCTTCAGTGGCTACCAACAGACAACATATCTTCCTCAAGCAGAGGCGCCACCCCCTTCAAGGTAAAAATAAACTTTGATATTTCTATATTTGAAGGTTAGATAGAAACCGATGTTGTAGACAAATGGTTGAATCTACTAGAAGGGTATTTCTTTTTCCATAACTTTTCGAATAGAGAAAATATTACTTTTGCACCCCTCAAAGTCGTTCGCCATGTCAAATATTGGTGGGAAACTTTCTGTGAGAAAAAATGAAACAAGGAAACCCTCATTATTTATAGTCATGGTCACCTGGGAGTCCTTCAAGGATGTTATTAAGGAACAATACTACCCTGTCAGAAGTTATGATGACCGGTATACAAAATGGACCACACTACGGTAGGAAAGAGACCAAGGAGTGTCTGAGTTCACAAATATCTTCCATACGAACAAGCTAGGTATCAAATATTTTGAGTGACATATGGTGCTCATGTATCACGGTGGTATGCATAGATACATCCATGATGAAATGTATTTTATGGACATCTCATCCTTGGGCGCAACATATCGATATGTCATCAAAATCGAGCAGAAGATTAAACAAAAGACATGAAAGTTTGGGCCTGGGAAACCCTCACAAACAAAGCAAGGAAAGGGCAGCCCCAACCCGCAAAAAAAGGGACAGAGAAAACATGGATAGATTCAATACAACTAGTCCAAGATGAAAGCAAATATGGACACTAGAAAGACAAAGAAGGATACTGGGAAGTGGTGCGACTTCCATAAGATCCCCTGGCATAACACTGTTGATTGCCGCTCAAAGAAGTTGTTGTTGGCTGAGGTAAAATCCTCTGAATCAGATGCAGGTTTCGACTCTGAGTCAGAACCAGAAAGGGGGAGGTAGATCATTAATGTGGAACCTAGTGCTACCATTTCTACCACCAAGCTCCATTCCAGTGAACTAGACGAGTAAAAGGAAGGAGAATACATTTTTCATTCACAGATGTGGGTGAAGGGTACCCCATTTCACTTCATCGTTGATAGTGATAGACAAAAGAACTTCATCTCAGCAGAGGTCATCAAGTAGATATCCCTACCGACAAAGCCACACCCACAACCCTACACCATTGGATGGCTCCGCCAAGGAAGCGATCTCCACATCAGCCAACAATGTCATCTATCGTATGACATCACTCCATTCAAAGACGATGTATTGTGTGATGTTGCTCCTCTCGAAGTTTGTAATGTTATTTTGGGAAAACCATATTTATGGAAACATCATGATGTATATGAGTCTAGGCCTCGCAATGTTATTATTACTTTGAACAAGAAATTATTCAGTATACCTGAGGCAGTCCCACCTAGTGTTATTTCCTTAATCTCCACCAAGAAATGTATGAAGGTCATCTCTCAGACCGGGAAGTTTGTCTTCTTTGTGATTCTCTCTCAGAGTGAGCAGAAGATTGCTGCCACATCCAGGGCCTCTGCAGTCGACCTCTCCACACAACAAAATCAAGTGGATAAGGTCATGGAAGAATACTCAGATATCTTCTCCTCACCTACCGGGGTACCTCTGCACTGTCAGGTCAAGAATCCCATCGATATGACCCCCGGTGCATCATTTCCCAATGGGTTGGTCTACCATCGCTCTCTATTAGAGAATGAGGAGATGAAGTGGAAGATCCAAGAATTGGTCCACAAGGGGAACATTCGTCCTATCTCATCGCCTTATGGGATCCCAATAGTGTTGGTACAAAAGAAATATGGGACCTGGTGACTCTACATTGAGTACCAGGCCCTGAATAAAATCACATTCAGGAACTGGTACTTGATTCCCTGAATCGACAAACTCCTTAATCAATAGACAGATGTAAGGAAGACCGCCTTCAAGTCAAAACAAGATCTTTTTGAATGGTTGGTCATTCCCTTTGGTTTGAAAAATTCTCCAACAACTATCATTAGGATGATGGACGATATCTTGTGACCATTCACCGATACTTTTGTAGTGGTGTATCTGGATGAAATCCTCATATAAAACAAGACTTGGGAACACTTGCATCATATTCAATAGGTTTTGCACACCCTACGGAGAAAAAACTATATTCCAACTTGGAAAAATGCTCCTTCGGCATGGAAATGGTCCATTACCTGGGCTACATCATTGATCAGCATGCATGGTGTATATGTGGATCCAACCAAGATCCAGGACATCTATGATTGGCCAACCAATTTCTATCATAGGTTCATGTTGGGATTCTCCCATATTGCATGGGCCCTTAGCCAAGTAACTAGGGGTGGTGGTAAGGAAAACTTTGTGTGGGGCTTGTCCCAAAAAAAAGCGTTCGATGATTTGAAGTAGTGCTTGTGCTCAGCCCAAGTAATTTCATTACCGGGCCTGCAGTATCCCTTTCAGATCGATATAGATGCTTCATACTATGTTGTGGGCACCATTCGCACTTAGCATGGTCACCACGTGGCCTATCATAGTGAGACACTATCATATGGTGTCCGTAAGTACCCTACTTATGAAAAAGAAATTTTCTCCATTGTGCAAGAATGTTGCTAGTGGAGACATTACATTCTTGGGAAGGAGAAAGTCATCCACATTGATCATAAGCCATTGTATTTCATGTAGACAAAAGGAAAATTGCAGAATGACCTCCATTAGAAGTGGTCCACATACTTGCAGCAGCTCCACCTCAACATCAAGTATAAAACATGAAGTACCAACTGAGTTGTTGATTTACTCAGCTGACCTCTAGTCACATCACTCACCACAGTGGTAGAATCTTGCGGCCATGAGACCTCCATATGGCCCCACCTCTATGAGACAGATCCAGACTTTTCCACCACCACCAAATTTTGGGTGCAAAATCAGTTGTCGCTAATTTCCATCTTCAGGATGGGTTGTTGTGACATATGGGGCATATATGAATTCCATAAAGCGAGAACTCAAATCTGATTTGGGAATCCCATTGTAGTCGAGTGGTAGGACACTTCAGTGTCAAAAAGATAGTGGCAGTACTGCAAAAAAAAATCTACTGGTCGAAACTTCAACAGGATGTGGGCAAGTATATCAGGTCCTGCATTGCCTATGATATTTCCAAACCAACCACTAAGAAACAATGAATGTACACCCATATTCCTACTCCTGAAAGGCCATGGGAATCCATCTCAATGGACTAAATTTTGGGCCTTCCATCCACCAAGAGGAAAAATGACTGTTTTTTTGTGGTTGTTGATCACTTTTCCAAGATGGTGATTCTGGTCGCCTGTAAGAAGAGCATCACAAAAAATCCCACTGCCAGGATCTTCTTTGAATGAGTATGGGTACATTTTGGAATCCAACAAACCATTGTCTCAGATCGAGACAGTCAATTCCTCAGCACATTCTAGTCGAGCCTCTGGTCACTACTGGACACCAAGCTCACCAAATCCACTGCTTTCCAGCCGCAGACAAATGGCCAAACTGAGGTCGTCAATCGAATGATTGTGCATATCCTACACATGTAAAATTCCAAGCACCCTCTCACATGGGATGAGAGTCTTCCCTATGTTCATCATAGCTACAACTAAGCCCTACATAGCTCAACCAACCATAGCCCCTTTTAGGTGGGGTTGGGATTCCATCCATTGGGTCCCATGGATGTTGCACTACCCCTTGCAGCCACTTCGGCCGACTCATCCCCTGCTCCAAATGAAGCTGACAAAGCCACCCATTTCATTGAGTGGATCTACCACATCCACCAATAAGTTCATGATATTTTCCACAAGTCCAATGACAAGTACAAGCAACACCATGATCAACACCGGGGCCACATAAGTTTAAGGTGGGAGACAAAGTTTGGTTGCACTTGCAGAAAGAATGCCTTATAGGGCCCCATAAGAAGATTTTCCCACTCCGTTATGGACCTTACACCATCACCAAGGTTGTGGGTGACAATGATTTTGGGCTCAACATTCCCCCTTTCCTTGTCATGCACCCAGTGTTCAATGTGCCTCTCCTTTGACCATATTTCCAACCATTATTGGACACCTCAGAGATAGAAGAGCACTTGAAACCAACAAATATCAACCTTGACTACATGCAACAGTCATGCAATGATCATATTGTGGGAACATAGGTCAAGGTCACTCGATAGCAAAGGATCCAGCTTTATCGAGTTGTCAAAGCATGGAAGCTCTCTCACCAAGGAAAGTGGCTCACCTGGGGCCAAATTCAACGGAAATTTCCTCATCTGATGGGGGAACTAAACTCAATGGAGACCATTGCTTCCTAATGGGGGAGGATTGATACAAAGGTATTTAGGTGGCCTTCCACCTATTCCAACTAGTTCATTTGGTAGTTTTTTCCTAGTTTTTCGGGTCCCCACCTTTCGAGGTCGTTTTGAGGCCCTAAACAACATTTTTAGGGATCGCCACAATTAGAACATAAACAAATTCTAAGTCTAACATCAACATGTGCAATCCTCAGATAGACCTTTCCAACGAGCTATCGCGTGCCTAAAACAAAGATCATATGCAAAAGTAACGACCCCGAGAAGTTGATGTACTAGCTTACCCCAACTGGGCCCACATGACTTTTGGAGCTTCATCTCCTAGGGTTAGGTTTTTTATGTATAGGGTTTTGGAATTCATGTTTATTGTAAAAAAGGCTTTGAGAGCCTCATTGTAATCCTCTTCTTACGAATGAGTGCAACTGTCACATCTCTTTTCAGAGATAAGCCACCACCATTCCAACAAGCTTGTTTTCCATTGCATTTTACAGTTTCAGCTTATTTCCTTATTGAATAGAAACCAATTATATTGTATCTTTGTTATTCTCTGTAAATAATATTTTGATAATAATCTGTATTCATTTCGTTCTACTCATAAAATCTGGATCAACAATGGAATTTCATTCCAAAAACTTGTACACTTGTCGAGAACCCATTTTTCTTGTGCCGTGTATTTTTTTGGAAATTTTAAATATTTTTTTAAATGATCAAAGTCAACATATGCCTGAAATTACAACGTCTTTTGTTCATGTAGCAGAAATAAGAGAGATATGTATTCTAGGGTTTTGATATGTTTGAAGACAAAAATAGATTAAAAATAGTAAACAATATATATATTTTTAATTATATATTTGAAATCCACATAGTCAACTCTATCTATTTCGATAGTTTCAACAATAATTGAATTGTTTATCCTATATAAAAATAATGTCAAAGATAGAGATATAGAGGGGTATTCACAAAAATGGAGGTTTTTATCGATTTGCATATCAAACCACTACGCTTTTCATCCTAAACCTAAATCCAAGCCACCCAAGCCAACATACACCTTGTCAATCTCGCCCCCAAAAAAATGAATTCACAAGAACACATGCACGTTCTTAGGAGCGTGCACACACTCCTAAAATTCATTCCTCCACCCCTCACTCCCTCCCTCCCTCTCTCTTTCTCTCTCCTACATCTACCCCCCCTCTCACTCTCCCTCTCTACCCCCATGTTTGTCTCCCTCTCTCTCCCTCACACTCCTATACATGGTAATACCTAGACATGGAAATATTTATAAATCAAAAGGAATGGAAAGACGTAGACGTAGACCTTAATTTGACATGCCTCAGACTCTCACACCCACTCCCTCCCTATTCCCCCCCCCTCTTCCACTCTTTCTCTCTTTCTCTCTCCCTTTTCCCCTTTGTCCATCCCTCCCCTCTCTCTTCCACCTCTCTCCCACCATTTATATATCTCCTTGTTCTTAGTCTCAATATCGCTCTCTCTACCCCTATTTCTCTCTCTATTCCCCCTCTTTTTCTCCCTCTATATCCC
>ML787948.1:218446-232957 GCA_009831015.1 Picea engelmannii | reverse complement strand
CCCCTCCCTCTCTCTCCCCCACTCTCCCCACCTTGCTATATTTTCTTCTATTTAACCCACTTTCCCTATTTTTCCCTCTGTCCTCTCACTCTCTCTCTCTCTCTACCCCCTCTCTCTATCTCCCTGTCCCTCACTCTCTCTCACTCTCTTTTTCTTCCCCTCTCCCCCTCTCTTTCTTCCTCTCTCTACACCCCCTCTTTCTACCTCGCAAGGAAATAAATGGCATTGACCTAGACATGTCAATACCTAGACCTAGACCTAGAAATAGTAAGACCTAGACATGGAAAGAGATAGACCATAACCTATATCTATACAATGACCATAACATAGAACTATACCATGACCTAGATCACGACATAGATCTAGAGATATATTTATACCATGACCTAGACTAGCCTAGATCCATCTAATCATAGGCATAATCTATACTCAACCATTCACCCCCTCCACACTCGAGCCCTAAGTGCACTGTGCATATACCTATTATTAAAGGCCTCACACCCTTTCACCCACATCACCCATATATTGGTTCTCTAACCATTTCTCTATGCTTGAAAAAAATTTCAATCCTAACCCCTTAGGTCCTAGTTTCCCCCATACCCCTATAAATCTTTATTCATAAAGAATGTTGGTCTATAATAAATCCTATATCCTTTGCATAAAGAGTGCGCACACGGTCTTAGCCTTGCAGTTTTTGTTCACTTATGCCTAGCAAGAATGAACGTGTGTTCCTGCTAGACATTTTTTTGGTGCCAAGAACACTCCACTACCTCATCTATATCAAGCCCGACAAACATTTCCTGACATATGCACACAAAAATAACACGCACAGACATATTTTTTCTTATTTTAGTATTGTTGTTTGATTCATAGACAATTTTTTTCTATTGCAAGACCATTGTGGGAAGAATTGGAAGAAAAAATTGTCCAAGTGGAATTGGGATTGTCGTTTGTTTCTTCTTGGAATTGGAAGTAAATTTGTCCAATTGGAATTATTGTTTTTGTCTTGTGTTTTCTTGGAATTGGAAGAAAAATTTGTCCAATTAGAATTGTTAGTTGTGTAATACCAAGACAAATTTATCCAATTGGAATTAGAATTGTTAGTTTTCTTCTTGTGTAATACCAAGAAAAATTCATTGTCTTATTATCTTCTTGGGGTGTTTGGAAGCCGATTTTTCTCTTTAAACATGGGGAACTGATAGATTCGAGAAAGAAATTCCTTGAGAAAAGAGAAATCGATCAAAAAGGTAGAAGAAGAAAGAGAAAATGAAAAGTTAAGTATATCAAAGCATAGGATTTCAGAAGAGGCCAATCCAATTTCTAGCGAAATAAATGTTGCTATTGTTTCTGCTCCATCACCACAAGAAAAGCGTAGGATTTCAGTAGAGACCAATCCATCCAGTATCTCATCAAGATAGCTTGTTGTGGATGACCAGATGATGGAGGATTTGCTTGGAGATGATTATACATTGGATTATATTAGAGAGGCAGTTGATATACAACATTGTGGTGAATAAGTTCCTTTGGTGCAACCTCTTGTTGAAGTTCTTTTCATTCTACAATTTCTCTTTGGGGAAACATTTTCTTTTCATTCTACAATTTCAAGTGTTTTTTCGGGAAACATTTTCTAAATTGAAGGTTTTCATCAACATTTTTTTTAAAGTGGAGGTTTTCATAAATAATTTCTTCCTATATCAAAGAGAAGTTTTTGAAGGTAAGTTTTCATAAACAATTCCTTTCTAAGTCAATTTTTTTTTTAATAATGTTTTTCATAATGAAGGTTTTCTCAAGCAATTTTTTGCAAGATAAGAGTTTCTTTTTAATTTTTGTTTAAAATCAATTTTTTATCTAATTTTTTTTAAAGCAACTTGGTTTATTGAGCAATTTTTTCCAAGTTTTTTAAAGATATGATTATAAAATAAATTTCTTTTATTTCTTTTAAACAAAGATTTTTTGAGCTATAAAGTTTGATGTTTGAAATTATATTTCTTGTTATAAAATGTTGATTTAAAAAAAAAATTACATATTGAATAATCATGGGGAAAAAAAGGGACCACAAGAGAAAATATGATAACACTTGGGACGATACCTGTAGTAAAGAATAGGTGAAAGAGTACTATAGAAGAAATAAACAAGAACATGCAAATATTGAAGGAACGAGTGATGATAATATAAATAGAGATTTGCATCATGATGTTCAACAAGAAGAAATCAAACCAGGTATGCATACATATTATAGATTATGTTTAGAATTCAAGAAATTATTGTCTAATATAATTATAGTAATTTGGAAAATATTTTGCAAAAAACAAAAATAGATTTGTGTCATAACATTCATGAAGTCGCTGAAGCTGAAAATGAAGCAGAGGTTGAAGCCTAAATTATTTTTATAGTTGGTTTTCATTAAAATTTACATTGAATACAAGACAAACACTTGTAAATTTAAATTAATTTATGATTGAGTTTAGTTTTTTAATGTGATTTAATGCATATTTTTTATACAATGTATTTGAAATTTTTATGTTTACAACTTAGAAAATTGAATCTATGTTAATTTCAAGTGTTTTTAATTTAATAGAATTAATTAATGTTTTTAAATTAAATTGAAATATGCAAGTGATATCAACATTGCTGATGAAATGTTAGAAAATGTTGATACTAACAAATTTGGGGACAAAACAATTGACCATGATATACAATATTGTGTTGAAATGATTTATGATTTTTTTTTAAATGAATCAGTAGCAACACAAGTTCAAATTTTGAGAGGTCTAATAAGTTTGAAAAAATTAAAAGAAGATACACCATTAATGGGTATTCAAAAATAGACAAAAGATAGAAGGTGAAACATAATGTCTTTGAAAATCTAACTGGTGCATTAAAATTTCTTGCAAAATCTAGAAAAAAATATGTTAGTGTTATACATAGAATAATATAAATAGTAGTTGTTTCATCAAGCAATATAAAAGACCATTTGAAACAATAGATGGAAAAAGCGATGGAAACCTCAAGAAAAACATTGTACAAATATAGAAAATTCCAATTGCAAATAGATGTAGATGATAAACTTGCTTGTTTGACATTTATTTGTAGACATCCCTACCAAGATAGACTTGCAGAAAATGTTAAATCTATGGCCCATCAATATTGGTTGGAAAGTTCTCGTGTTTCACTAAATGCAAGGGATGTGTTGTGACGAAGAATATCACAAAATCAATATGAACACCATGCAAAACAGATATTGGAAAATGACACAAATAGAATTGTTCTATAAGTTCAAAGAGGAGCACAATGAAGATAATATGTCCATCAATACATTTGTGCAACAAAAACCATGGTATGTTAAACCCATCATTGTTCGTGACATTTATTGTCATTATCATGTGGAATTTGAATTATATTACGACACTTTTCTTGATTTTGGTAAAATGTTTTGGGCAAGTTCAGGTCCTCCTTCCACAATCTATTCTTTACTATCCCAAATTCTATGTGAAAGAGAAGGTGATGGATTATTTTACCAAAAAAAAATATTGTTGGTAGAAAGAAATACAATCACTGTGGAAATCTAGCTTTATTTCACTCCAAGTATTCTATTGATATGAATAATCAATCTTTGTCCAATATAATAGTCAATTCGAAGAGATATGAATATATCAATGTTACTTCTACAAATTATTCAAATGTTATTTCCAAAAGGATAGATCTGCAAGAGGATAAGATCTATGTGATAGATTTTTTGAAGAAGTTTGAAAAATAAATTTATAAATACACCAAGCATTTGCATAGAGCTCGATGGAAAGGCCTACAATTCAAACAATACCAAGAAGTGTTTTCCAACAAGGACTATTTTTTCAATAGTCTATTTTGCATAGAATTACACATTCGCTGCACAAAAAACTAGAAAAATCAAACCTCAGCAAATCCCAGGAAATTTCCTCTTCCCACAAATATTTTGGAGACCACGTATATGACCTACCGATGTCACTTTTAATATTTTTGATGTCAACCTGTATGGACCTAATCTTGCCCAGAAATGTTGTAAAACTGTATGTGATTCACTTGACTACAACCCACATGCATACACGACTGTGCCCACTGCAGACTGTATAAATACACAACTGTGCCCATTGCAACCCACATACACTTTTGTACGATTCACTTCCTTCTAGTGCCTCTCTCTCCCACACATGTAGTTTTATTTTCCCTGCCAAGAACATAAAATAGAGAGTCCTCAACCCTAGGCCATATTTTCCATAGTTGCAAAATTTCCCTTTGCTGAAATCACTAAGCTCCTCGACACAAGTGTAGACTCACTTATGCCAACTCCATCATCAAAATGTCATGGTGATTTGTCACAATCTCTCCTCTCCTTATATAGGAGTCTAATGAGTGAGTTTAGGAAGCCCTTCTAAACTAAAAAATTAATTAGAATATTTTATTCCTCTTTGTGGGTGTGACACCACATCGCAAACCCACAAATCCCATCAACTTTCCCATGAGACCATAGTCTCATTCAAAGGTAGATTTCACTTAAACGAAAGGATAATTTGGTGCCAAGGAATATTCCCGCATGCCTGAAACTTTGGCCTCTAGTGGGAATACCTCCTGAAGCTACAATATCCTCAACACTCCCTCTTAGTGAGGTCCACCATCACCTTGATGTACATTTATCTCCTACACTGGAAGTGGCTCTGTCTCCTATATTAGATCTAGCATGACTGCACTCCAATCCTTCTGACTAGATACTCCCTTTGTCACTGAAGCAAATCCTATTGTCCAATATGCCTCACTAGTTACTCCTTTTTTGACCGAAGAAAATCCCATCGTCTAGTATGCCTCATTGGCTGCTCTCTCTATAACCGAAGAAAATCATACTCCATTCCTATTGAATAACTACACCCTATTTCAAAGTGGAAAAACCTGATGAAACAAATGGATTCTCCATAGAGGTCTCACATGCCCTAGAATCCTCCTGCCTATGAACCTCTTATATGGCCTCCTTAACCCATGAAACCTACTTGGAATACTCCTCTCTTCCACCTGTACCTAAGGAAGAAATCATTCTAAATGATTGACTCTCCCTCTGATCCCATTGACTCCCACTGATATTGGGCTCCCTTTGTATACTCCCTCTGAAATATAACTCCCTCTAAAGTCCAACCTCTTCTAAACAGTCCTGGGAGGCTACTCCTCCCTACTATATCCTGAGAGCTAACTCTCTCTCTGAACTCTGGCTCCCTCTGAGCTTGTACCACTGGTGGAGCTACTTGCTCCCTCAGAACTTGTTCTACTAGTGGGGCTATCTACCTCACCACTTGTGGAGCCACCTACTCCTCCTCATCTATATATCTACTATTGTTGGTCACAAATCTCATATGATGTCCCCTCAACCTATACAGGTTTACCTCCCTAACTCCAAGAACCATTGCTAATATAAATATAGATCATCTAGGAACAAACAAAATTTGTCCATATCGAAAAAATATATGGTACCCATTCTTATCAATTTATGAGACTGAGAGAACACTCCTCGTAAGTTCTGACACCCTCAACACTTCTCTTGACTCTAAATGGAAGGATATTGTACCAGATCCCCATACTTCATGCTTGGTTCCCACACCAATATACAAACACAAGTATGAGATAGACTCAGTGAAGTTGTCAAATAACTCTCATGCATCATTCATATGGTAATATTACCCGCTATCCACCAACCAAGTTCCCCTGCTGGAAATTGAAACTAAAAGGGAAGAGACCAACAAGATATGCTTTTGGAACCTATCTACAACCTCATCAACCTATGTTTTTGATTCTTGATACATTATTCCCTTTCCCCTATGATGTGGACACTATGAATCATAGTGACCATATCTATGACACTCATAAAATTTGATCTTACTGAGATCCTTATCTTGTCTTGGTTCTAGATATGCTTCCCTCTCGGGAGAATCCCTTCTCCCTAGTGAACCTATTCTACTTGGAGAACCTCTTATACCCTTCCTAGCATGGACTGCAAGGTCCTGGTTCTCATCACTGCTACTCTTCACCATACCATCCATATCATCCATGGATAACAACTGAGTCTCCTCTTGCATACATTCATTCCATAATCTATCAAAGTCTAGTAACTTGTCTTGTGCATAGATCCCATACACAAATGGTTCCCAATACATAGAACACCTCTCAACACCACATTCACCAACTCATATTCCTCCACCTTGTCACCGATGGCCACAAGCTGATATCTTATATGTGTAATCTTCATAAGATAGTTCACAATTATGTCCTCATTGGACATCTTGACAACTTGAAGTTGGTGCTTTAAATGCAACTTCCTGCCTATATTCTCACTTTGGTATAGACCTACTATTGACTGGTCTAAGTTTGACCTTTTTCAATAGCAGAGGTTACCCCCAGTGAGAATTCCCAATTATACCTCTCACTATTTTGAATAGGGAACCCATCCAAATTTTGTCCCGGTAGCCATTGTTGGTTTTGGTTTTACTAGTTGCGTCCTAGTCCACTGATGAGGGTGAATGATGAATGGGTGTGAAAAAAGAAGATGTAGATGAACATTGTGTAAATGCAAAAATATAATCTACTCTAAGCCAATTTTAGTCTATACAGGAGCGAATTATCGTAACCACATGAGCTGTAATGAAAATAAACCTTGCTTGAAACCTTAATTAGATAGTTGTCATGAAGGCACAAAGCTAGAAACACATGCACACAAATACATAACCAAAAAATTCTAGATCATATCTCTGCATACATCAACAACTCATGTACTCAGGACAAATAACATAATAAAGAATAGAAAAACTAAAAGAAAACATATATTGCATCAGAATAGTCCATAAGAAAACATGCTCTTACAACCCATGTGAACAACAAACATTATTCTTGAAATAGTTCGTAAAAAAGAAAAAACACATGTGAGTTCTTCTCTCTATCAAAAGTTAACCATTAGGGCTTCTCAATATTAACAGTTTCAGAAGTGATACATTAATGCTCCATGGAAATCTCCTCAATTTTAGTTGACATTGTCTTCCCAAAATATTTCAGAAATATACAATGTTTGAAGAGAAAAAATCAATTTCTTTGGGTTCAATTCTAGTATTTATTGGGGCTCAACATGACTCTTGACCTTTTTCCTACCCCCTTGACACTTCATTTACCAAAATTTCTCCTTATCTTTTTTATTATGATGAGGGAACAAAGATAGCGGTTACATTTAAATTTTTTCTTCTAGCGCTAGTGGGACATAATGTATTTTGGATATAGTGTCTCTCATCCACATAATGACTAGTTTGGACATTTGAACATATTGGTCATCCAAGTTTGACAATCGATAATCATGGGGTTCATACCTCCTCTTCATCCATTTGAATCAGATTCCTTTCGCTACTTCCCTATATTGCGACAATTGATGTTGTCCTTAATGATCTATTGTCCTTGGATGTAGATCATACTGTAAAGATGTTGAGTGTTTCCTCCTCTCAGCATTAGTACTTGGCACCATTCAACATATTGCAGATGAGTGGTCTTATAGGGATACTTAAATAAACTATTAAAACATGCATTTGAAACCATAAAATTGAAATATAAGTAATCAAGACTTCATATAAACTTCCATGAGTTTGATTCATGGTTCCTTTGCTCATGGTCGAGGTGTGGTGTTCTCTGGGGACGTTAATAAGGTGTCATATCTTAATAAAATAAAATAAATATAATATGGAAGGAATTTATCAAATCCTATAACTAAGAAGTTGTAGAGATCGAAAATACCTTTCCAATGATATACAAAACACTAAAATGGACACTCGAGTCAAATGTTATGGCCGATTTACGATAGAAATTTTTTTAGGTTTTAGAGAAGTTGATGGGAACTCCTCAAATTTTCATCAGAGGAGTTTGAACAAACTTCTCCACTTTGTATCAGAGGATTTTGAGCTAACTCCTTTGCTTTGTATCAGACGAGTTCATGGGAAATCCTCTAATGGATTCATAGGATATTTCAACAACTTTCAAAGGCATTCATGGGCACTCCTACGATGTCAAACAAAGAAATTTTGAAGAATATTTACAGAAAAAAACCGAACTTGTTCCCATTATATCCTCTGGTATGAAGGAAGACAATTAAAAACAATTTCTATGTATCCTTTTATCGACAAGAAACAACAAGATCTTGATTTAAAAATACCATATCTTTCTCATATAACGTCCAATTGAGGTTTCACTTTTTGCAACAAAAAGAGCACATAGAGGCACTTCTATTAAGATAATTGAACATGGTATTCAAGCATTTGAATGGATCCATTTTTTAATGATGGCCATGGTTAACGGGGCTTGCTTGGTGGTAAATCCTTGGAAATCCTTTTAGTACTTCCAGGCATTGGATTTCGATTCCTCAAGTTGCATTGGAATCGTAATGCCAAAAATCATATGACTAGCTTGTTTCGGGGATGAAAATTTCACTTTGATGGATGCCAGAGACTTGTGTTCAAAGGAATTGTTTTAATGGAATTTTGGGTCTCGATTTCACTGCTGCTTCGCCCAAATTTAATTTTTTCAGTTCTTGTGTCATATACGATGTGTAGGGATTTATTTCTTCCATTAACATTGTAGTTATGCATCAATATCATGAAATTATAAATCCTCCAAAATAACTAGTTGACGCTCAGATCATTTAGTACTGTCTAGGAGCTAGGAGGACCAATATGTTTTCGAGGTGCATTTTAGAGCTAGTGCAAGATCAATAGGAATTGTGGTTAACTCCTATGACAATAGGAGATTCTTTCACAATCAAGATTTATTCATAAAATCAAGAAACACAAAGAAAACAAGCTAGTGTGGCATCTGTGATTAAAGATACTGGTGACACTACAAACTTGATTACGACTGCAATCTGAAGTGTATTAGGTGAGATAGGAAATCAGTGAACTAATTTCTAGATAGGAGTGGAGATTTTATTCATTGGGAAAGTAAGGAGATTATCTAATGAGTTACTACAGTTTCAAACATAAGTATCAATATGTGTTGAATTTCAATTAAAATGCATGTCTCTGATGCTTGTAATATTATCATGTATTCCATTACAGTTATGAATTACTATTATTTCCATTATTTTTGTATGTTAGTGGTAATCCTGTGATTACTCTGTATTGTTTAGTTAAATGTGTTAATTTGATTTAAGGCATGTTATATATATAAGTATGAGAATGTTTCCTCATAGTAGCGTTGCCCGACAGTGGGGTTGATGGCCGAGGATGTTACAATATGGTATCAGAGCCATAGTTTCAACACTGAGCCTGGATGGGCCAGATAAGTGGTCTTTGGACCCAAGGTTTCGAGTGGAAATGGTGTTCAAAGGAACCAATTTCAGAGTGTTTCTGAGTTCCAAGGGGTTACTTGGTCGCGTTACGAAGCTCAGGAGGAGTAGTAGTAGAATAAAACTAGATCTGATGTGGTATTTGACCACAGAGAGAAATCTCAACATTTGGGTTGTTGGAGCCGTAGGTTCATTTTGTAAAAAAGGAAAGTCCTTTATGACTGTCAGATCCGGCAAAGGTGCAGGAGGGTTATCCTGGAAGCCTTTCAGAGTTTAGTAGTCGGGAGAAGCGGAATGCATTGAGGCATAAACTTTCGAAGGAGATCTACACCGTAGATCGTAAAAAAAGAGCCTGACTGTTAGATCTGTGTCCAGGAAGGCAAAGGAAAGTCACTTCGGAGGATTTCAAGTGTGGAGTGTGACAAACTCTTGAAGTTACGAAGTAGATCACAACCGTCTGTTGCGAAGGACACGTGTCAAGAGATCGTGTACTTCAGGTGTAAGTACTTCGAGAGGAGGCAAGTGTTGTAATTTTTAAACTCTCAAAGCCCGAAGTGTCGAAGTCTCTCATAGTCGTTGATCGTAAGGAGGAAACGTGTTGGTATATCGTGAACTCCGGGAGAAAATGCTCTGGGCAAAAGTGAGCGCAGATGAGTTGAAACTCCTGAAGCTCGAAGAGATGAAGTGGTAAGTCATGATGGCGTCACCTGGAGGTGACGTGGACACATGGGATGTGCGCCACGTGTCAGTGGGTTTAGAACCCGTAGAAGATTGAAATGACATTCGAAACGTGATGAGTGTCACCCATCTGAATGGGCCATGTATCAGTCGCTAGTATTCCTCCATGTGGCATCCTGTGTGAGTAGGGTTAGTGGGGCTTGAGGTTATGTAATGTAGTTAAAGGTCGAAGTACCCACAGTGGCGTTGATCACGATACATCAAGATCAATGGCCAAGAGACATTGTGGGGATCCAAGTTGCATGTAAGCTAATTCTCCAAGGTAGTCTCGCAATCCAAATCGTGGTTTCACTGAGGGGCTATGTGTCAGCGTCAGAAGAATTGCAGGATGAAATGTGGGTTGCTCCAAACCACCGTTGCATGCCCCCACAATTGGAAAATGTTAAGTTATGTGACGTAATAATGCCACCTAAGGTGACATGGGAGTGTTCAGAGATTAATGGTTTGGGGTGTGTGGATGTGAAATCTTTCAAATTCCTGAAGTCTCGAAACTCAGACACCTGAGGTTGCATAGCGAGTGTCAGCCATTGGATGTTGAGTAGACGTGGACCATTGATCCACCCTACTGCATGAGTTTAGTAACTCATAACTCCGAGTGATTGTTGTATTATGCTTGGAAATCTTCTGAAGCCAAAGGCCAAAGGCCCAAGTACGTGCTTATTGATCTAGCACTTGGTCATGACCCATGGTCACATGGGCTGGGAACTGAGAGAAAGGGGCTATTTCCTGAAAACATAGTAGAGAAGAGCTATGAAAGAAGAATTCTGTGGGGATTATTGATTGAATGAGAATCACAGAGAATGAAAATTTAACGATTTCTTGAAACATATTTGTTTATGAATGTTGTGGAATTTGTTAAGCAATTATGGCCTGACAAATTCCAGTTGTCTACACATTGTGTTTGAAGAAGCTTTACAAGTGCCAGAACCGAATAGAGTTTACACTGAGTGAAAATAAATGGAGGAGACACGTAATTTTTCTAGTTCAGAGAATGAAGCTAAAGGGATGGATGTTCATTCGGGAGTTGAAGGGTCGAACTCCAATGGACATGGAGAAGAGATAGATAAGGAAGGGCATATGATGAAAATCATTGAATGATTACAGAAAGATGCCCAAACACACCGAGCAGATAACAGAAATCTCATGAAATATAAAGAACAATAGGGAGAATTCAACTTAAGGTTGATGAATAGTATGGAGAGAATAGAAAAAAAGTTGGAAAAGGAGAGAGACTCGAGCAAAATAGGGAGTCACCAGAATTCTGAGAGAAGAATATCAAGGAGTGTTGGTAGACACCATCATCACTCCCAAAGTTGGCGCTCCAAGAGGAGGGCACACAGTAGTTCAAGCCCATCTCCTACCAAAAAGAACAAGAGATCTGGAATGGATGAATTGAAGGGAGAAATGAACAATATTAAGCCTCCTATGTTTGATGGAGAACATAAGAAGGAGGAATATTCTGAAACATGGTTTCTTGGTATGAGAAAATACTTCCAACTACATAATTGTTCCTCTCATGAAGAAGGAAGAATTTTGATGTATCAACTGAAAGGAAAAGCATCCATGTGGTGGGATAAGCTTGTGAAGGTGCAACACATTAGAGAGAAAGATGTCACTTGGAGAGAATTCAAGAGGTATTTTGAGAAGAAATACTTGACTAAAAGATACTATGATAGAAAGATGAAAGAGTTATTTGAACTCAAATTGGGCAACATGTCCATTGATGAGTATGAGCGAAGATTTTTGGAATTACTGACGTATGATTCATTGATCAAGGATGAGAATGCCAAGATTCAAAGGTATCCGAGTGGATTTCCACCTTCCATTGGTGACAAGATTTAGTATGATGATCCTAAGACTATGGAAGAAACGATAAGGAGAGTGAAATGTTTATATGAGAAACAAATAGAAAAGCCTACTTTCTGGAAGGTTTGGGAAGACAAGAAGAAATTCAAGATGGATCAAAGGAAGAAGGGAACCAAACCTTCATTTTTCATAAATAGTCCTCAAGGACAGCCAACGTTTAGAGAGCCGAGAATGGATGACGTAGGGGAACAAAGGCCAAGGCATACGCCCATTCAGTGTTGGGGCTGTCAGGGGAACCACAAGTACAAAGATTGTCCCCACAAAAATGGCAAAGTGAGAGTTGTCCATAATTTTCAGCAAGCTGAAACAGTGGAGGAGATGGGCAGTAGAATGCCAAGGATCCACGCATCCCTAGACAACAAGAAAGTTGAATATCAGTCACACATGATTGAAGTGGAAGCTATGATCAACAACCATGCCTTTATTATTTTAATTGATTCAGAGGCTAGCCATAGTTATATAGATCCTAGAGTGGTGGAAAGTTTGCAATTGTCAAGAAGAAAAAATGAAAAGTCTTGGTTAGTGCAACTGGCTACAAGAACCAAGAGGAAATTTACTGAGTTAGTTAAGTCTTGTCCAATGGAAATGAATGGACTAAGCACAAAGGCTGAATTGAACATTCTGCCTTTAGGTTCTTATGACTGTCTAATTGGGATGGACTGGTTGGACCAGCACCATGCCATCTTGGACTATCGTAACAAGGCATTCACTTGCCTAGATGAGGAAGGAAATCGGAAAACACTCCAAGGAATTCCTAGAGTTGTTTCTATCAGAGAAATATCAACAATGCAGCTGAAGAAGAGCTACAGGAGAGGTTGTCAATTATTTGCATCCCATGTGGAGGAAGCATCTAAGGACGAGGTATCAAATATTGGAGATTATGCGGTACTAAAGGAGTTTGAAGATGTATTTCAGGAGGTACCTGGACTACCCCCGAAGAGAGATATTGATTTCTCTGTAAGCTTGATGCCTGGAGCAGCTCCAGTGTCGAAAGATCCTTACACAATGATCACACCAGAGCTGAAAGAACTAAAATTGCAGCTCGAAGAGCTTCTGAAGAAGGGGTATATACTCCCAAGTGTGTCACCTTGGGGTGCCCCGATCATGTTCATGAAGAAGAAGGATGGGACGCTAAGATTGTGCATTGATTTCTGACAATTGAACAAAGTAAATGTAAAGAACAAATATCCTCTGCCGAGGATTGATGACATCTTCGATCAGTTGAAAGATGCAAAGATATTTTCGAAGATAGACCTCAGTTTGGGATATCACCAGGTAAGGATAAAGAATGAATACATCAGCAAGACCGTCTTTAGAACAAGGTATGGTCATTACGAGTTCACAATGGTGTTGTTTGGGCTATCGAAATCACCCATTGTCTTTATGTGTCTGATGAATGGTGTATTCAGGGATTATCTAGACAAGTTTGTCATAGTCATCCTAGATGACATTCTGGTGTATTCCAAGTCAGAGGAAGAGCATGAACAATAGATGAGGATGGTGTTGCAGGTGCTAAGAGAGAACCAACTGTATGCCAAGTTGATCAAGTGCTCGTTTTATCAGGACCAGATCCAATACTTGGGGCATATTATTTCAAAGGATGGGATAGTTGTAAATCCTGAGAATATTGAGGCCATTAGAGAATGGTCAGTGCCAAAGAACGTGACAGAAGTCGGATCCTTTATGGGTCTATTTGGTTATTATAGAAGTTTTATCGAAGGGTTCTCAAGGACATCTCACCCTATCAATTTCTTGCAAAGGAAGGAGAAGAAGTTTCAGTGGATAGAGGATTGTGAGAGAAGCTTTCAGCAATTGAAGCAACTGTTAACCAGTTCTCCAATCCTAAGGATTGCATATCCGAATAAAGATTTTTTGGTATGAACAGATGCATGGAAAGAAGGACTAGGAGGAGTCCTCAGTCAGATTGGATTCTTAATTTGTTATGAATACAAACATTTGAAAGAGCATGAAATGAACTATGAAACTCATGATTTGGATTTGGTAGCCATAGTACACGATCTAAATAAATGGAGGCATTACCTCATGGGAAGGAGTTTCAAACTGAGGACAGACCATAATGGTTTGAAGTATTAGTTTGATCAACCAACTTTGAACGTTATACACAGTAGGGGGTTGAAGTTTCTCTGTGAATAAGATTTTGATATCAATCATATCAAAGGGAAGGAGAATAAAGTGGTTGATGCACTCAGTAGAAGAGTATATGAATTACATGCTATAGCCATTAGCATGTACCAAACTGATATAAAGGGTAGAATTTTGGAAGCTGCAAATGCAGATTTGCAGTACGCGGAGTTGGTAGCAAAGCTACAACAAAGTGAGATGGAACAGAAAGTGGAAAATTATAAATTGGAAATTGATGGAACACTTCTGTACAAGAACAAAATTTATGTACCTAATGTCCAGGACTTGAAACTTATGATTTTGCATGAAATGCATAATGTGCCTTATGTAGGGTACCCTGGATAGCAGAAAACTGTGGCAGCGGACAAGAGCCATTACTTTTGTCCAGGTATGAAGAAAGAGATTGTTGAATACATCGCTATATGTATGGAGTG
>ML787948.1:164800-178451 GCA_009831015.1 Picea engelmannii | reverse complement strand
CTTTTTTATTAACTCAACAAAAGAATTTGGAAAAATACATAAGTATACCTCATTCTGGAATTAAGCTGCAGAAAATTTTCTCAGATCAGAAAAAATACAACATCGTTGAATTCATTGCATCGAATTACCCAAAAAATGATTGTTTCCATGCCTCAAACCGACTCTAGCACTCCCAGGCCCTTAAGAAATCTCGTCTTGGTTTTTGTGCCTGCTCCCTGCATTTAATTCTTTATACTACGTATAGGTTTTAGTGCTTTGTTGTACTGTCGCACGCCCTCTCTCCCTCTGTGGGAAGACTCAATTTATCTCCAAAAAGAGGGGCATACTACACAATGTAATCCGTTGGCCCAACTATGGCAGAGCTAGAGTTAAGGTATTAGTATAGGGGGACATCCCGGGGTCGAGCCCACAGGCCTCCCCTTTTGGGTGATTGTTATAGCGTATATATATATATATATATATATATATATATATATGGAGTGGAGGTTTTCCAACTTTGGAATGTGGTTTAGAGTTGTCAAAGTGTTCCGTTTGGCCTCCAGATCTGGCGGGGCTTCGCCAGATTTGGCAGGCCCGCCCTTTTTTTATTTTTTGAAAATCAATTTTCAGGCCCTCATTGGGCATTTTCCCATTGCCACATGGCAGTCAACTATTAGGCCATGCCAACCACCTGCACAGTCACCTGCCATGTCACTTGCCACATCATCCTACCACGTCATCCTTCCATGTCACTGTACGGTCTTCCACGTGGCTGTATGGATTGCCACGTGGTGCTTTTTCATTGGTCCACGAATTGACCCGGAAATGCCAAAAAAGAGTGACACGTGGCAACCTCCAGTGTTTCCATGTCACCATGTTGATGTCAGCATGACACATGTCTCCGTTTTCATGTGCCACGTACAATGTACGAGTGCTAACATCATCTGTACTGATGCTGACTCATCCCCTATTGATTGGGCGAGGTTGACCAAACTTTGACCGCAAATATCTTTCGATCTGTAACTTCGTTTGATGAGTCGTTTACGCCATTGAAAATATTGTGACACACTCTTCACGATGATGCCACTTTCAATGAATTTTGAGGACTTTGATTTTTTTCCCTTTCTCTGTCTGTTGAGGCCTTTCTGAGCTTCCTGAGTTGCTTCTACGAATTCTAAGTTGTCCTTAGTCTTCTTTGGATCCTTTTTGGATCACATTTCCTGTTGTAATTCTTGGTCCTTATGCTCCATACTGTTCCAATTTCCCAGAAGAGTGAGCGAATAGACTTACAGGGGACTGTGGTATAACATAATAGACTTCCCAGTGCCCACTAAATACTGAACCTGCAATAGAGCATGACCATCTACACTATGTGCACCTGCCAAACTTATTTTCCTATATTAATTGAAATAATAAAAGATGACTAGATTGTCGAATGAAAACATTAACACTAGGACTATGTGACCTAAAACTTAATCCACAGATCCTCTTCTAAAATATCAAGATGAGGAAAAGGCCAATCGTCCCCATTCATCAACCCAATCATCCACAATTTGGTCATTTAAAATAACAACCTCTGATTCATCCATGTCACCATTAATTGTCAAGAAATCACTCATACAATGCGTAATATGAATGTTATGTACCTGGGTTTCCTTGAACCAACTGGTTCCCATGAGCAAACAATCCAAAACCATATGAGAGCTGACATCGCTACCCAAAATTACCTGCCACCTTGGTACTTTCGCCTCAGCTCCATCCCTTGCAATAATTCCAAGGAAACCCACCAGAAGTTGATCCATCGAACCAATAATGGATGAGTACCCTTCCAGTACTTTCTTCATTGAGTTATGTTTCCACCCACGAGCCATATTGATTATCCCTTCTTTTAGCATGATATCCTCCAATCTCTTTAAATGCTTGACATGACTCTGACTTGCCGCATGCACAGTGCCTCCATGTGGAGAGAAGACGCTCACCACATGGGATATGTCCACACTCCTTTGCCACCAATTCATACAATCTTGGTGGGGGGAAACACTCTATCCCTTCGACTCCCAAAAGACCAAGGGCTTTATCTATGGCCCTATTGGCCATTTCATTCGCCTCTAAGTTATTATGTTGATATACATGAAAGAATTGGACTGTAAATTTCCACAAAGAGTCTAATACGATCGAACAAAACTTTTAACATTAGATCCTTTGGATTGGTGCCAGAAACTAGATATCCGATAGTATTTTTAGAGTCTCCAACGACGTTCAAATTGAATATTTTTCGTTTCTTTGCCAACTAAATCCTATGATAGATAGTGTAGGCTTCTTCTTTATTGTTTTTGGTGATACCAATATTCCAATAGAAGTCCAATTCTCATTTTCCTCCAGAGTCAAATATCACCCCCCCCTTACCCCCACACGTGCCTCCCCTAATGCCCTACATGCATTGTTATTGCAAACTATGCCATTGATTATAAACATGAATATTTTTTATGCATATTTGTTGTTTGTATTTATATACATGTTTTCACTTATATAAACGTTTTTACTTTACATGTTTACTAGTGAAACACAATTACTTTTCCAACTAATTTATTGTCTTTTTACAATTTCATCATAAATTTACAAAAAAAATTAAAAAGAAATAAAAGTAAAACCATTTTAAATCAATGAAGTGCTTGTCTTTTCAGATTTTTATCATAAATGAAGAAATATTATATAACAAAAAAAACAATTATAAATCATTGAAATGTTCAAACCAATTGATGTTTTTTCTTCTATTCAAACCATTTTGTTCAGATTTTTATCATAAATGAATGAAAAATTATAAAAAAAAAACAATTGTAAATCATTGAAGTGCTCAAACCAATTGATGTTTTTTCTTCCATTCAAACCATTTTGCAATGAATATAAAGGACTTATTATAGGAGTGGATATTCCAATAAACAAAATGTTACATTCAAACCATTTTGCAATGAATATAAAGGACTTATTATAGGAGTGGATATTCCAATAAACAAAATGTTATATTGAACAAAATATTACCCTAAAACATCATATTCATAATATTCATATGAACATATACTTCCCAAAACTTGTTTGGATAACATCTTTGTTGATATCAATTTTTGACATGCTTTTATATCTAAGTGTGTTCATCTATATTATATAACTATGGAAAACAAAAAGACATTTTGTAATTTATTTTCATTTTTCTCTTTGCAAAACTTTCTTCATTATAATGAGCTTCTTTATTTTGTTGACTACATTTGTCAACAAAAATTGCTAAGGAAAAACACTTACACGATAGGCGAATGATTATACCTCTTCATCTTTTTAAATAATGTCAACTTGAAAATCAGAATTATATGCTTTTAAATAAAATCTTACATATAAGATATTTAAAAAAAATCAAAATTGGGTTTAAAATATTTCCAAAGCTTTAAACTCAAAGTTGGATTAAAAATATTCTCAAACTTTTTAAAATAAAAGAAGCATTTGTATATTATTATTTTTTTTTAATAACTAATTAATACTTTGTATTAATATTAATTAATATAAGAAAATTTTAATTATTTTTTCAAATCAAAATGTTCACGTATTTCAGTGAAAAAAGAAATAGCTACAAATCATATATTCATCTAATAACAATAGTCACAATTAATTCTAAGATGAATTGTTTCCACCTTCGAATTTTAAATCTCAACCTTGTCAATTTTAATTATTAAAAGTGAAATACACAGTCTTAACCTTATGAATTAGTTCTCAAAACTGCATTACACAGTCTTAAAACGGAGTCTTAAAACGGATTAGCTGCTTTGCAGGATTACAATGCTACAATACACAGTCTTAAAACGGATTAGCTGCTTTGCAGGATTACAATGGTTACTTTTATGATCACATTGTTCTCTTTAGAAACCATAAAATTTGTAAAATAAATTAATGATTTTGAAAACTATCAATTCCGTTAATTTCTTTTGTTTCTTTTTAAATAGATTTATTAAATCAGTCTAAAAAGCTCCTCACACAATCTAAGTCAAAAACATATGATAATAACACAAGTGAAAGCAAACAGTTCTCCCCCCCTTCCAAAAAAAATATAGTCCAGTTTGTCTATACTAGCATAGTCCCAAACTCAAACTCGTGGTTAGTGAATGTGAAAAAGTTTTGGTAAAATTTTTAATGCAGTAAAAATTTGGCAGGTAGTTAAAGAAAACCTTAATTGACAYAGTGTAATTATTTTTTTCTTGGTTTTTTCATTTGCTTTGATGTATTAASACTGAAGAAATTCACATTAAGCTAGCTAGAAACTGAGAATATAAAAGGATTGGAATTAAGTTTGCTAATTATTTGAAAGTAACAATTAGATGGCTACACAGTAATTTTTTAATCATATTAAATAAATGTTAAAAAGTAAACAAGTTAACTGGGACCCTAAAAAATGCAAAAAAGTTATGAAAATGAGATTTCATTCATTAATTTGAAATTTGAAAGGACAACTAAAAATATACTAACATCTTCAATTGATAAAAAGATTAAATGTGGTCATTTCCAATGTTAGCATACATATTTTTAAAGGAAATAATAATAATAACAGCGAACGTATAAGATTTGGCATTTCCTCTTCAAATTTTCATGCTCCTGATATAATATAAGCTATATTATGGCTACAGATTAAAACGAAATTGAATAGCAATACACTAAAAATGGGATGCCATACCACAGAGAATGCCACTATGAACCTGAAAATTACAAGAATGTGGTCGTCGCTGTCGGAAGGGCGGAAACAGTGGTGTTATTGATGAAAACTGGAATCAATCGACGGTCACTTTACCTTTCATGCCGGATCCCTGATGAGGACCGCAGTAGAAGTTGTAGGTGCCCTTCTTATCCAGCTTCACGGTGTATGTCTCGCCGGGAGCATTGAGGAGATCTTCCTCAGACATTGAGATGGTGGAGGCGTCCACTCCGGAGGGCACTTCTTCATCGTCGAAGATGACGTTGTGGGGAAATCCGGCGTTGTTCTTGAAGACGATGGGCTCCCCGGGGGCAACCTGGAATTCTTTGGGAATGAAGGCCAACTCTCCTCCATTGCTACCCATCAGGACTTCCATCGCGTTCGCGTTGCCGGCTGCTGCACCCATCAGAACGCCCACGCTCGCCGTGGCCGCCACCAGGGCCCTCCGCATGTCCATCTTCGTCGTCGACAGAGACGCCCGTGCGCCGGTGCTCACTCTCGACGGGATCATCGGGGTGTATGATGAGGAGGCGGGCTTAGCGGAATCGACCTTCAGACCTGTGAATGTAGGGATCGCCACGGCTGCTGCTGTAAATGTTGACGCCATCTTCGGAAATGAGTTTTTGCCCAAGAGGAAGAGGAAACAGGAAATGCACACAATCTGCTCTGCTTCTGGAGCTTGGTATAAATGGTAAGAAGGAAAATTTGAGGGAGGATAAGAGGTGTTTTCTTGGCCACACAAGCGGTTCTGGTGACATTCTGACCGTTGGATTGGAAATCTTATCTCGGCCTGTCCTGTCCCGTCACTGGGGTTATTCGATATGGATAGGGCGATTGCTGTGTGACGTGGTTGAATGTTGACCTGTTTCTGGGGGGTAGGGTAGGGATAGCGCGAGGATAAGGCTTGAGGTAACAGATTACAAATCGTTTCATAGCCAATGCTTTTGCTTGTTTTGATCGCAACGTAATCTGTGGATTTTGAAAACATGTGCACCTTGTGGTGTGGTTTCTTCTACTACACATTATTACAATAGTTGGTTTAATTTTTACTAGCTAAAAATTGGAGTAGGCTAACTAGTGAGCAATTTTTTCTTGGGAATTTTGGTTTTTTAGGCAAAAAATTTGTTTGAATTTGGCCAAATTTTCCATGCATTTTAGAACCTTATCTTAGGGGTTTTGTTCCATTTTAAACCAACTTAGATGCTCAGAAAATGATCAAAGTTTTGGATTGGCCTGAAATTTAAAAGTAGGCCGCCGGAAACGTGCGCAAAAGTGACTAGCTTATTTTCCAACATGGCACAAATTTTCTTTCTAATGGATATGTGTAAGCTCCACCCCTTTATCATAAGGGAAAGAGAACATTTGCAATCTTAGTTAGTTAGTGATGGCATTCTTGTACTTCTCCACATGTCATTCTTGGAGAAGTTTCTTGGTCTCTCTTGATGTGTTCTCGTGATGTGTTTGTGGCAATGGAAACATAGAAAATCAACAATGTGTTTGGAGGGATGAATATGATGTAAAAAGATGAATTGTAGGAAATTTAATAAGCTTTCACAATATATATATAAGTGGTTTTTTTTTTAGAATTTGTGTATGACGATGTGAAATTTGAGTTTTTCTAAAAGTGGTATATTATTTTTCATGCAAAATATAATGCATATGTTCTAGTTGGTGCAGGTGTTGAATACCTAAATGATAGAATTTCCTTTGTAGAATTGTAGAGAACACATTGTTCTTGTGCACAACTATTTTTTTTTTCTAAAATTTATAATGCTAATTTTATATTTATTTTTTAAAATTATGAATTTCATTATATCTTTGAAATAAGTATGAGGTTTTAGTGTACAAGGTCATGTTTTAGTCTTAACATAATCAAACAAATTTTTTTCTAAGATTGGCATAATTTTTTCTATAAATGGCTAAGGTGATAAAAAGTTATACCGGGAATAAAAGATGTATGTAGTGCAAGGTATAAAATTTTCTAAAAATGATTAAGGCATGCATAGTTATAGAAAAATAATGTGAAAAATAGAGATATAGAGATGTCTTTGTTTAACTCTGTAATTAGGTTTTTAGATATCTGACCTAGGTAAAATCGTAAAAATCTTAAAATGTCCTGCATCTCAACTATTTATTGACCAAGATCAGCAAGCTATCAATTGACGATTAGTCCTGATGATGAATCCCGATTCGGATTCGAAACGTCGATGACAATATGACACCAACCGTGGATTATCCGACAAACAACTTCGAAACTCCTCACCACAGAAATATGAAAACATAGATGTCTTTGTTATTCTACAGGTGAGTTATGAAGTAATATAGTAGTGTTTTACACTCTAATAGTGAAAAGAAGAGACAAAGTATTCTGCAATCGATATCTATGTTCATGAAGTGGACAGGCCATAGTCCCATTGTTTATGAATCACCCAACCTCTCTAGGTCTTAGGGAGCTTCTAGGGTGCAAGGGTCATGAATGACACCTCAAACTACCATATATGGCCTCTCGAGGGGATCTTTGGCCTTGAAGTCGGAATATGGACATTTATAGGAGATTTTCACAACTAGGTATGGGTCTTGGGTCCTTGGACACGATCAAGAGAGGAAACCTAGGCCTTAGGTCCCAAATGAAGTTTCTAGACATCTAGGGCCATTGACGACATGTTGATCCACTACAAAGGACATTTTCAGGGTATCCTTGGTCTTCTAATGGGAGTAGTCAACATTATGAGTTTTTGAATATTGAGTATGAGTCTTTGGAACGTGTATATGGTCAAAGGAACAAACCCAAGAGTTAGGCCCTAAAGGAATTTTATAGGATTATGGGGCCAAGAATGATAGTTTGAACCACCACAAATGACCTATCAAGGGCATCCTTTCCCTCTAACTAGGTATTAGAAACCACTAACATTTTTTAGCACTCGGTATGGGTCTTGGGGCCCTAGATATGGATAAGGGAGGAAACATGAACATTATTCCCTAAAGGAAGATTTTGGTCATCTAAGGCTAATAATTACACCTCAAACAACCACACATGGCCTCCTGAGGGTATCAATGGCCTATGATTGAGGATGTCGGTGCCACCAAGTGGTTTTGAGTAGTAGGTATGTGTCTCAAGGCCTTGGAAATGATATAGGGAAGAAGGTCATGCCTTATCTCCTGTGAAAATATTTAAGGCATCTAGATCCATGAACAATGCCTCAAATCACAACACATTACCTCTAGAGGGTATCCTTGGCCTTTGAGAAAGGATGTTAATTTCCTCACAAGGTTTTGATCATTAGGTATGAGTCTGAAGGCCTTGATATGGTTGAGGGGGAAAACCCAAGCCTTAGATAAAGTACAAATATTATATGCATCTAGGGCCAAACACGATGCCTTATACCACCACACCTCACCTCTCGAGGTATTAGGCAACTTATAGGGATGAAGGTTCATGAATGACACCTCAAAAAACCATATATAACCTCTCGAGGGTTATTTTGGCCTTCAAGTGAGGATATGGGCACCGTTAGGATATTTTGAGCACTAAGTATGGGTCTTGGGTCCTTGAAAATGATCGAGAGAGCAAGCTTAAGCCTTAGGTCCTAAAGGAATCTTCTAAGCATCTAGGGCCATCAATGACTTGTTGACCCACCATAACATACATTTCCATGGTATCCTTGGTCTTCAAATGGTGATAGTCAACATTATGATTTTTTGAGCATTGAGTACGAGCCTCTAGAAATTGGATATGGTTAGGGGAACAAACCCAAGAGTTAGGCCCTAAAGGAATACCATAGGATTTTGGGACCAAGAATGATACCTTGAACCACCAAAAATAACCTATTGAGAGCATCATTTCCCTCTAACTAGGTATATAGGTACCACTAGCATTTTTTAGCACTAGGTATGGGTCTTGAGGCCCTAGACATAGCCAAGGGAGGAAACATGAATGTAAGGAATTAAATGAAACTTATATCCATCTAGGACCAAGAAGGATGCTTCAAACAACCACACATGACCTCTTGAGGGTATCATTGTCCTATGATTGGGGATGTTAGTACCACTACATGGTTTTGAGTAGTAGGTATGTGTTCTAGGGACCTGGAAATGATCTAGGGTACAAGGCCATACCTTAAATCTTAAAAAAAGGTTTGAAGCATCCAAATCCATGAATAATACCTTGAAGCATTTCACATTATCTCTTGAGAGAATCCTTCTCCTCTAAGAAATATGTTAGTTCCCTCACAAGGATTTGATCATTAGGCATGGGTCTTAAATCCTTTATATAGTCGAGGAGGGGAACCCAAGCCTTAACTAAACTATAAAACTTATAATCATCTAGGGTCAAACATGATGCCTCAAACCACCACCCCTAACCTCTTGATGTATTAGGAAGCTTATAGGGCTCAAGGTTCATGAATGACACCTCAAACAACCAGATATGACCTCTCAAGGGGATATTTGGCCTTCAAGTGGGGATGTGGGCATCATTAGAAGATTTTGAGAACTAGGTATGGGTCTTGGATCCTTGGAAATGATTTAGAGAGGAAACCCAAGCCTTAGTCCCTAAAGAAAACTTTTAGGCATCGAGGACCATCAACACAACAACATGTTGACCAACTACAAAGGACCTTTCCAGGGTATCCTTGATCTTAAGATGGAGATAGTTAGCATTATGAGTTTTTGAACATCGGGTATGAATGTTTGGAACCTATATATGGTCAATAGAACAAAATCAAGTGTTAGGAGCTAAATGATTATTATAGGTTTTTGAGTCCAAGAATGGCAATTTGAGCCACCACAAATGACCTATCGAGGGCATCATTTGCCTCTAACTATGTATATATGTAACACTAGCATTTTTTAGCACTAGGTATGGGTCTTGAGGCCCTGAACATGGCCAAGGGAGGAAAAAATAACGTTAATTCCTAAAGGAAACTTCTAGCCTTGTAGGGCCAAGAAGGATGCCTCGAACAACCACACATGACCTCTTGAGGATGTCATGCATATAATTGCAGATGTCGATGTGACTAAGTTTTTTTTATCAATAGGTATGTGTTCCCTGGGGCCATAAAAATGATTTAGGGAAGAATGGCATGCCTTAGGTCATAAATAAAACTGTGAGGCATCTGTAGCCATGAAAAATAACTCAAAGCACTGCACATTACCTCTAGAGGGTATCCTCGACCTTGGAGAAAGATTTTAGTGCCCTCATAAGGTTTTGATCATTAGGTATGGATCTTAAATCCTTAATATTATCAATGGGATAAACCTAAGCCTTAGCTAAAGTACAAATATTATAGGCATCTAGAGAAAAACGCAATGCCTCAAACCACCACACTTAACCTCTCTAGGCCTTAGGCAACTTCTTGTTGGTTGTGGAGCCTGATTATCTTCCTGATTCATAGGTCTTTGTTTTCAGCCGTGTTTATACCCCATGAAGTCTTTACACCCTGGAAGAATGTACACTCCTCCATGCGAGGGAGTGCAGAGTGGGGTTACCCCCTCTGCGGGGTCTGGGGGAAAGCGAGCCCCCAAAGGAAAAATTGCCTTGTAAATGTATATTGTAGTTTCATTGTAAATCTGGATCATTCATTTTAAGGTCTCAGATCTAACGGTAGAAGTTATGCTAGGGTTTTTTTCCCTATAAGGAAACCCTCTTTTATGAGGGAAATGTATTGCAGCTATGCATCATTTTGAATATTGTATTCTGAGTAAGGAGACTATGAGAAAAATAAGAGGAATTTACAACAGGTGTGTTGTAGGTTGGATCCCTTCATTTGTTGGATAATAATAAAGGAAGGAACTAGCAATTTGTTTGGTGGATGTAGCCCACATTGGGTGAACCACGTATAACTATGTCTCTATTGTGTTGTGTATATTTTGTGTTTTATTTCTGCATTTGTTTTATTTTATTTTTCCATGATCCTATTTTTCTAACAACTGGTATTAGATAAAAAGGTAACTAGCGGGAAAAGAGGGTTCCTGGTTTGAGTGGGAGCAATGGTGGAAGATGGAAAGTTTAGGGTCGATAAATTTAACGGCCAAAACTACCAGTTATGGGAAGATGCAGATGGAGGATTATTTATATCAAAAGGATATATTCCTACCATTGGGTGGAATAGCAAAGAAGCCGACGACCATGAAGGATGAAGAATGGGAGGTTCTTGACATAAATGCACTAGGAACGATACGGCTGATCCTGGCAGCGTCGGTGGATTTCAACATTTCGAAAGAAAAGACAACGAAGGAGCTGATGGATGCATTGACTAAATTGTATGAAAAACCCTCAACATCCAATAATCTATTTCTAATGAAGATATTATTTAATATGAAGATGTCAGAAGGTGGGTTTATTGCAGATCATTTAAATAAATTTAATATGGTTACCAATCAACTAAGTTCTGTAAAAGGGGACTTTGATGATGAGGTCAAGGCTCTTCTAATCTTGTGCTCATTTTCAGAAAGTTGGAACGACTTGGTCATGGATGTAAGTAACTCTGTCTCTGGTTCAAACACTTTAAAATTTGATGATGTTGTTGGTGTTATCCTTAGTGAGGAAATGCAATAGAAAAGCACAGGTGAGACATCAGGGAATGTGTTAAACATGGAGAACAGGGGAAGAAAAAATGATAGAGGAAAGGGCTCAGAGAACCGCAAGAATTCTAGGAAGGGCAAATCCAAATCCAAATTTGGAAAGATAGAGTGCTGGAATTGTGGGAAGAAAGGACATCTGAAGAAAGACTGCAGAGCTCGAAAGAAACAAAGAGATGGACAACATGATAAAAACCAGGAAGAAAATGTAATAGGTGATGTGTTACAAGATGCTTTGATTCTTTATGTAGATAATATTTTTGAGTCTTGGGTACTAGATTCAGGGGCTTCATTTCATGCCACATGCCATAGGAAACATTTTCTAGATTATGTTCAAGGTGATTTTGGACATGTTCATTTGGGTGATGATGCACCATGCAAAATTGTTGGAATGGGAAAGGTAAAAATAAATCAAATCAATGGAAACCAATGGTTGTTTAAAGAGGTAAGACGTGTTCCAGATCTACGGAAAAATCTAATTTTAACAGGGAAGTTGGCAAGTGAATGTTGTATATCCATATTTATAGATAAGGTGTGGAAGGTCACCAAAAGATCATTGGTGATAGCAAAAGGAGAGAAGGTAGGTACATTGTATTTATGTACTAGTAATATTGACTCTTCTATCTCTTTAGATTCTACATGAGTGGATACAACACTATGGAATCATAGGCTTGTACACATGAGTGAGAAGGGGATGCAGATACTTCACAAAATAAATTTGTTGCCAGATCTTAAACAAATTGATTTGGATTTCTGTGAGCATTGTGTTTATGGAAAATAGAAGAGAGACATATTTCTTAGAGTCGAAAAAGAAAAGAAGAGTGAAATGTTATAGCTTGTGCATACAAATGTATGGGGACCAGCTCAGGTATCATCTCTTGGTGGCTCTCTTTATTATGTTACTTTTATTTATGATGCAACTAGAAAGACTTGGGTTTATTGCATTCGACAAAAATCTAATGTTTTTGATACTTTTAAGAAATGGAAAGCTTTGGTTGAGAATGAGATAGGAAAAAGGTTGAAGTGTCTCAGATAAGATAATGGAGGTGAATATTGCAGTAAGAAGTTTGATTATTATTATTCATACCATGGTATTTGTAGAGAGAAGATAGTTCCAGGAACACCATAGGAAAATGGTGTGTTAGAAAGGCCGAACAGAACAATCATGGAGCGTGCAAGGAGTATGAGATTTCATGTTGGTTTTCCCTTACTATTTTGGGCAAATGTTGTAGATATTGCTTCTGTTTACTTAATAAACAAAGGACCTTCAAGCTCTTTGGATGGTAGAATTATAGAGGAGGCATGGACAGGTAAAAAGATAAACTATTCTTTTTTAAATTCTTTCGGTTGTGAATCATTTGTTCATATTGATAAAGAAAATAGAACAAAGCTTGAGGGAAAATCCAAGAAGTGTACCTTTATTGGATATGGTGTTAATTATTTTGGTTATCGCTTAAGGGATTATGAAAATAGTAAAATCATTAGGAGTAGAGATTTCATATTCAATGAGAAAGTCATGTACAAAGATCAGTTGCGGGAAAAGAAATAGGGAAAAGAAAAACTAGAATACACAGTGCTTGATGAGATCACTCGAAAATAAATTCCAAAGGTACCAGAAAATCAAAATGTTTAACAACAGGATAAATAGGTACCTCAAACTCGTGCATGATCTAAAAATGAAGAAGACTTGAAAAACTTGAAAACTTATTGCAAGTGAAATGTTATGTGTTTAAAGCAACAGGATCAGTTTGCAACACATAAATTAAGGATTACTTATGTAAAATACACATAGACAGCAGCATAAACATTGAACATAAACACATGTGCACAGCAATTGATAAAGGAGTTCACCCCTCTTCTGGGCTACATCTCCTGGTCCAGCTTCCAATGGATCATTATTATTAATTTCTCAAAAAGTGCTCAAAAACATGTCTTACAATGCTCAAACTGACAAACCGACTGCTCCAATGGCTTCCCAGCATCCCAAAACCCCTGTCTGGGCTCTTTCGGCACCTCAATCGGTCGAAAAATGAGAAAGATAGGCCTCCTGGAAGTCTCCTTCTCCAAGCTTGTTGTCTCTGGTTCTACAATTCGCACCCTCCTTGAATGAACTGGCTCACACGCTCTTTTAAGCGTAAAAACCTAGCATCAAGCACAACCGCGCCAACGATGCAAACTGTAGGACGGTTAAGGGTGCGCCAGCCCCTAACCGCCTCGACACCTGGGCGTATGGCACATGGAACCTTGGGCTAGGCAAACGAGTGGTTAAACCGCCATAACCGTTGGAACTCCCGTGCATGTTAAACCATTGGTTAAATAACAAAACCCACGGGTTATGTTTCAACCCCGCGCTAATACACA
>ML787948.1:130778-159953 GCA_009831015.1 Picea engelmannii | reverse complement strand
CTTATGTAAAATACACATAGACAGCAGCATAAACATTGAACATAAACACATGTGCACAGCAATTGATAAAGGAGTTCACCCCTCTTCTGGGCTACATCTCCTGGTCCAGCTTCCAATGGATCATTATTATTAATTTCTCAAAACAAGCTCAAAAACATGTCTTACAATGATCAAACTGACAAACCGACTGCTCCAATGGCTTCCCAGCGTCCCAAAACCCCTGTCTAGGCTCTTTCGGCACCTCAATCGATCGAAAAATGAAAAAGATAGGCCTCCTGGAAGTCTCCTTCTCCAAGCTTGCTGTCTCTGGTTCTACAATTCGCACCCTCCTTGAATGAACCTGGCTCACATGCTCTTTTAAGCGTAAAAACCCAGCATCGGGCGCAACCGCGCCAACGGTGCAAACCATAGGACGGTTAAGGGCACGCCAACCCCTAACCACCTCGACACCTGGGCGTATGGCGCATGGAACCTTGGGCTAGGCAAACGAGTGGTTAAACCGCCATAACCGTTGGAACTCCCGCGCATGTTAAACCATTGGTTAAATAAAAAAAACCACGGGTTATGTTTCAACCCTGCGCTAATACACAACGGTATATATATGTGAACACAATACAATATACAAACTTTGGTTATATGTCCGCGCCATTTGTCGGGCCTTACAACATGGTCACATATCGTTTCAAATAACCACGGGCCGGGGCTAAGCCCCGGCCCGACCCCCACCCATTCATACATTGCAACGAATTTATAAAAAATGTGTTGGGTTATATGTTAAGTCACATGTCATGGGCGCATTGGTCGGACGGTTATATAAAGGTTTACATGTGGGGGGAGGTCCCGGGGTCGAACCCCGTGGACTCCCATTACATTTTATATAGCAATATAAACCAAACAAATGGGGGACACGTGGCGCCCATGGATTGGGCCACGTGTCTTCTTATTATTTTCCACCAACCGGACACGTGTCAAATTCCTATTCGCCATCCAGCAACCAACAAAAACCTGCCATGTCACCATCGTATGGTCGTACGGCCCGTACGGTCTTGCCACGTCAGACCGTACGGACTGTATGGACTGGTACAGTCAGCATCTAACATTTTTGCCTGTTTGTCTTGGTGAACAAATCGTGATATCTTCTCCATACGGACTCCATTTGAGAAAGTAAATATACCGTCAGAATCAGGAAGACAAGACGGATGCAATGGCATTGTTTTCATCGCATTCCGAGCACTTTGAAAATTGAGCAAAATTTGATCCCCTGATCAGTGCAAGTGTTGTTAGAAGATCCACTGGTGAAGTAGACCCCTTGAACGATACTCTCTTTCATTGTATTATTTATTGTTAACTAATTATGGTGAACCATAATGTTATGAAGAGGCAATGCAAGTAGACACCAAAAAGAAGTGGGAGCAAGGAATGAAAAGGGAAATGGATTCCCTGGTAAATAGCTACACTTGGGATTTGGTTCAAATTCCTACAAGAAAAAGAGCATTACAAAATAAATGGGTTTACAAGTTGAAGGAAGAAGATGGAGGTAAAAAACGATACAAGGATAGACTTGTTGTAAAGGGGTTTGCACAAAAGAAAGGTATATATTTTGATGAGATATTTTCTCTTGTTGTTTAAGTGAATTCAATTAGGACTATTTTAAGTCTTGTGGTAGTAGAAGATTTGCATCTTGAACAGTTATATGTAAAAACATCTTTTCTCCATGGGGATTTGGAGGAAGAGATTTATATGCAGCAGCCAGAGGGGTATGAGGTCAAAAGGAAGGAGAATTTGGTATGCATGTTGAAGAAGTTCTTGTATGGATTATATCAAGCTCCAAGGTAGTGGTATTTGAAGTTTGATAGGTTTATGACAGAACAGGGTTATAGTAGATGTCATTCTGATCACTATGTTTATTTTAAAAAGCTAGAAAATGGAAGCTATATTATCTTTCTATTGTATGTAGATGACATGTGGTTGTTGCAGGGTCTAATATGCAAGATATAAATGTGCTCAAGAATAAATTAGCTAATTCATTTGCGATGAAGGATTTGGGTGCTGCAAAGAAAATCCTTGGTATGAGAATAACAAGAGACAGGAAAAATCGCAAATTGACATTGTCTCAGGGTGAGTACATAGAGAAGATGTTGGAGAGGTTTAGAATGCAGGATGCAAAACCAATTAGTACACCTTTGGCCATCCATTTCAAATTAACTAAGGAAATGTGTCCTAAGACACATGAGGATATAGAATACATGTTCAGGGTCCCTTATTCATCAGTAGTTGGCAACTTGATGTATGTGATGGTTTGCACAAGACCAAATATTGCACATGCAGTGGGATTTGTGAGCATGTATATGAACAATACGGGTAAAGAACATTGGGAGGTAGTAAAGTAGATTCTTGGGTATTTGAGAGGTACTGCTACTCATGAATTATGTTTTGGAGGTTCAGACACTGTTCTACAGGGATATGTTGATTCAGATATGGAAGGTGATAAAGATAGAAGGAGGAGCACCACAGGGTATGTTTTTATTGTAGGTGGAACAATAGTAAGTTGGATTTCGAAACTGCAAAAGGTTGTTGCACTTTCAACAACAGAGGCAGAGTATGTTGCTGCTATAAAGGTTAGTAAAGAAATGATTTGGTTACAAAGGTTTATGGAGGAATTGGGAAAGAAGCAGGAGAATAGCAGGTTGTACTATGATAGTGAGAGTGTCATTCATCTTGCAAAGAAATCAGCCTTCCATTCATATGATCTATATTGGAGGATGGACATTTGAATTTGGAAAAGATACACACTAGCAAGAATCCTATAGACATGTTAACAAAGGGAGTAACCAGGGAGAAACGAAGTTCCTTCTCAGTTTCAGTTGGTCTTCAAGAATGAAGATGAAGATGAGAAATTTTCCATGTCCAAGAAGGTTCATAGTCCAACAGATACAACAATGGTGGAGTTCTTGAGATTAGTCTCCAAGTGAGAGATTGTTGGTTGTGGATTCTGATTATCTTCCTGATGCAGAGGTATTTGTTTTCAGCCATTTTTATACCCCATGAAGTCTTTACACCCCCAAAAGAATGTACACTCCTCCACGCGAGGGATTGCAGAGGGGGATTACCCCGTCTGTGGTGTTCGGGGGCGAATCCCCCGAAGGAATAATTTTCTTCTAAATGTATATTGTAATTTCATTGTAAATATGGACCGTTCATTATAAGTTCACAGATCTGATGGTGGAAGTTATGTTAGGGTTTTTTTCCCCAAAAGGAAAGCCTCTTTTATGAGGGAAATGTATTGCGGCTATGCATCACTGTGAATATTGTATTATGAGTGAAGAGACTGTCAGAGAAAGAAGAGGAAGTTACAATGGGTGTGTTGTAGGTTGTATCCCTTCATTTGTTGGATAATAATAAAGGAAGGACCTGGCAATTTATCTGGTGGATGTAGCCCACACTGGATGAACCACGTATATGTGTGTCTCTCTTGTATTATGTATCTTTTGTTTTTTATTTCCGCATTTTTTTTATTTTATTTCTCCATGGTCCTATTTTTCTAACACTTCTATGGTTCAAGGGTCATGAATGGCACCTCAAACAACCATAAATAACCTCTCAAGGGGATATTTGGCCTTCAAGTGGGGACATAGGAACCATTAGGTTATTTTGAGCACTAGGTGTGGGTCTTGGGTTATTGGACATGATCAAGAGTGGAAAACCAGGCTTTATGTATTAAAGAAACCTTCTAGGAATATAGGGCCATCAAAGACATGTTGAACCACAAAAAATGACCTTTCCAAGGTATCCTTCGTCTCCAGATGAAGATAGTCAGCATTTTGAGTTTTTGAACATTGAGTATGAGTCTCTAGGACCTGGATGTGGTTAAGGGAACAAACTCAAGAGTTAATCCCTAAAGGAAGATTATAGGATTTTGAGGCCAAGAATGACACTTTTAACCACCATAAAGTATCTATCAAGGGAATCATTTTTAACTAGGTATACAGGTACCACTAGCATTTTAAGTAATGGATATGGGTCTTAGGGCCTTGGACATGGCCAGAGGAGAAAACATGAACATTAGTCCATTAAGGAATATTCTATCCATCTAGGGATAATAAGGATGTCTCAAACAACCATACATGGCCTCTTAAGGATATCATTGGCCTATGATTGGGGATGTCAATGCCGCTAGGTGGTTTTGAGTAGTAGGTATGTGTCCCAAGGCCCTAGAAATGATCTAGGGAATAATTCCATGCCTTTGGTTCTAAATAAATATTTGATCCAGATTATATGAAGAATGAAATGAGATACAAACAAAATGATAGCAGAGAACACAAAAAGACAGTGAAACCCAACTACTATTAATGAATAAATAACAAAATATTGTAGAACACACACTGGCTAGAATAGTGGTATCTTATCTCTAAAGAGTAAGAGATGTCGGCTATGCTCATTCGCAAACAAGCATTACATCACTCTCCATTGCATGCTCAAAGGGCCTCCTTCACCTCAATTATATATGAAAGAGTGAGAGGAGAATAATTCCCATGATGCATGTGGGATAAATTGGTCTAAGTTTACAAAATGACATAGGCATGTAAAATAGTAGGACTTCCTGGGTGACCATCTATCTGAGTACTACTCTAGACCAAGTGCACTTAACTATAGAGTTCTGATGGGATATGGTGCATTAACATTATAGGCATGTATATAAGACCATTAGGAAATAATTACATGGTGGTTGCAATTCACAAATGGAGATGGAATTACATTACAATCCCCATTAAAATGGTGAATATCATCATTTATCAAAACCACAATCTCAAAAATGTTGATTCAGTGGAAAAGATGGATGGTCATCGATATCCACCTAGATCAATATTTGAGGCATCCAAAGCCATGAGAAATGCCTTGAAGCACCACAAATTACCTTTGGAGGGTATCCTTGGCCTCTAAGAAAGATGTTAGTGCCCTCATAATGTTTTGATCATTAGGTATTGGTCTCAAGGGCTTGATTAGGTATTCAACACTATCATTTTCCATCCATTGTAATAAGAGTGTGAACATGATTTAGAACATGTGCATGTTGCTCCTATGAGATAAAAACAAAAAATGAATGAAGCAATACCTCAAACTATATGAAAATTTCTCTCTTGTCTATACATTTCTCGACATAGTTTACATAAAAATATTGTTGCATGTGATTTTTATGACTTTTATGTGATTGGGAGGCAAATATTTGTATATTTTTTATTTCCAATCCCTACGAACATGGGGAAAAAACATAATCTATCAAGAAATTATTCAATGAAAGAACATCCCATTGAAAAGGTCCATGAAGGAAGATAAAACAAAATTTTAAGTATGACAAAACACATGCTTTCAACAAATGCCAATCCAAATTCTAGCACAATAGATGTCACTGTTGTTTCTCCTCCATACCTGATCCAAAATTAGAGCTTAAATTGACTTTGTTATGCTAACTGCAATTTCCCACAACTTTATTAATTAAATGGACTTAATAAAATTTAATGAGAAATTAAATTGATGAAACTAGAGAATAAACAACAATAAAGAAGACATATAACAAGAAGTTGTTAACATAGTTCACCCCTCATGGACTACGTCTCTGGGTCCACTTCAAGTGAGAAAACTATCCATTAAAATGAAGGATAATACATCAAAATGGCCTTCTTACATAAAAAATAATCTTCAACCTGCAAAAATTTATCTTCAGAATTCTTCTTGAAAGATAGGAGCACTGCTGGAAACTCCCTATGTCCTTTATTCTCTAAAATTATTGTAAAATACACCTTATAAGCAATTATGGGCATAACATATCTCAAGTCCTAGTCTTGGTGTAGTGGTAAGGCATGTGGTTTATGTAGGCAAGCTGGCAATTTCAACTCTCGCCATTACAATATTTTTGGGGACATAAAACCAAGTTCCATATAAGCTTTTTAGAAGGTCCACATGGTATCCTTCAGTCGGTCCAAGTGGTGCCATGTGTCAACTTTTCATTGAGCCATGTGTCAACTTGCCACATGTCTTCTTTCCATGTGTCATCCTACCACGTGTCTACCTGTGAGTGTGCACATGTCAATATTTGGTTGTGCCACTTGTCAGCCTATGGGTGTGCCATGTGTCAGTTTCTAGGTGTGCCATGTGTGAGCCTTGCCCTTGATTTTCCTTCAACTTATGAAAGCCATAAATTTTGCATACAATATTCGTTTGAGCCCATTCAAGTTGTGTTGGAAAGATATTGATGAGATATTCAAGATGAAAACTTTTCATCAGATTCTGAGATCCTAAATTTTGGATTGATTGTGGGAATCCTCCTGGATCAATCCTCGTCACTAAGAAGATTTTGGACCACCAGAATTTTGATTTCATTCAGCAAGAAAGAGAGGGTACAACTCCCTCACTTTTCTAATTTCCATCCATTGTGATTTACTTGGATGAAATCCTTTTAGACCCACACAAAGATATTCCACATCATCTCTTCGCGAAGTCTTAATCCTTCTATCAAGAATAACATCTTCATGCAACTCGTCAAGATATTCATAAGAAAAATCATCAACTGGAGGAATTGAAACATTATCACCTTGATCCATAATAATAGGAGGCTCATATAGTTTCAAGTTTTCAACATTCACCATTGAATGCATCTGCATATATGGAGGTAAATATAACCGGAAAGCATTGCCACCAATCTTTTCCAAAATTGTAAATGGACCATACCTAGTTGGCTTGATCTTTTTACCTTCACCTTTAAGATGCTCGTTGCTAATGTATAACCAAAGTTGATCACTGACCTGTAAATTATGATCGACATAATGCTTGGCATGCTTGGCCTTATACTTATCTTGGCTCTTTTCCAATTGTTCCTTCACATCTTGATGAACCAATTGGATATTTTGAATAAACTTTGTGTCTTGGTCTACATCGCTATGTCCATCCACCATAGAATATTTCCCAAGAGTGATGTCCAAAGGAGACTTAGGAAAACAACTAAAATATGTCTCAAAAGGTGACCTCTGTATAGAAGAATGTATGGTGTGCAGTTATAGGCATGTTGTACATAATGAAAATACTCATCCCAAAGCTTAGGATGCTTGCTACAATATCCTTGAAGTAGATGTATCACTATCCTGTTGACCACTTATGTTTGTCCATCAGTCTCTAGATGAAAATAAGTGCTCTTCTAAAGCTTGGTGTCCATTAACCCCCACAAAGTTGACCAAAATTCCCCAAGGAAGAGAGAGTCTCAATAAGATACAATGGATGTGGGAAAATCAAAATGAAACCATACATTCTGGAAGAAAATATGTGAAGTCTTCTCTCCTATCACCTGCTTCTTACAAGGTATCAATATACACATTTTTCAAAATCTATCCACTACCACATACAAGTAATCATGACCTTTTATAGAGATAGGTAGAACCTCATTGGCAGCCACACATGATTTTTGATACTTATCATGATCAAAAGAGACTATACATTTATGTAGCTGCCATCACCTTCTATTTGTAAATGTTTATGTTTCTAAGTTTCAAGGCGATGATTGGGTTAAGTTTACCTTATTGAGTTTTTTTTTTTTACGTTTGCATTTTCGTTTGTTTTATTTTTAATTCATGACTGTAGGAATGAATTTAAACATAAAACTTGGCTTGGTTTCATAATCGTTTACCTTAGAAATATTGTTTTAAAAGTCACCCATATATGATTAAAAGTCAAATCTTATGAAATGGTTGATTAATCCACTATCGAAATATTTGTGTATTATGGTTATTATGAATTCATTGGTTCTATAGTTCATTGTGGAAATGTTTGAATGCACAAGAACCTTGGTTAACTGTTGATATTGTTCTCATGAGTTCAATTTTCATATCAACATTCATGAAAATTAGTACAGGCATATTGTACTTGCATCTTCGTTTCACCTTGCTAGCCCGAAACATTAATGAGACCATTCATTATGCGCATAGGGTTTTGTACTCTATAGGATTTGGTACTCATCGTGAGAAATGGTTTGGAGTCTTGCGAACCTTCTGGTTTTCGTTTTCCCTAATTCGCTTATCCGAGTTATGATATCCCCTAGACTCTGGAAAAATCATCAATGAAAGTTAAGAAATACTTGTACCGAGAAAAATAGGAGAAGAAAGTGGACCACACAAGTCACTGTGAACAAGTTGCAAAGGGCACGAGGCGTGCCAATAGGTACGTTTGTCAAGACTATACAGATGATGCTTGTAGAGAACACAACTAGTACAAACACCATCTTTGCATGAAACAAGAGAAAGACCAATCACCATATGTTGATTACATGCTTGTTGCAATGAGAGATAGTTTATATGACCAAGCTATTCATGCCAAAGTTTTCTCAAATCATTGCTATGAGCAACAAAAAATGATGGAAAAGATGATGACCCAAAGTTGTCAAACTTGTACAAACTGGTAATATCATCAACAATTCTAGTTGCAAGAACATGCTGAGGATCTTTGAGATCATTGATTACAACTTGGTGAGGTGAAACTCTACAGTTTAAGCTTTACTTGAATGCGTGATTTGATATACTGATCAAAGTTTAGAGGAAAGACTTGGAACACATAATACATCATTGAAATCACCATTATCTACCTGAATTGTTCCAGATCCTACAACACTAAGAGATCTATCATCACCAACAAATATTTTCTTGGTGTTATATTCATTTAGAGTGGAAAATATGGCTTTCTCTTTAGTCATATGATAATATGCTCCAGAGTCAATAAGTCACTCATTAGAAGAAGAAGTAGAAGTTGCACTGAAGGAGAAACCAAAAGTAGAAAGTGCATGTCCATGAGAAGAAGAAGAAGTAGAATCAATACTTATGTTGTTTTTCTTCATTGATGCTTCTAAATATTCCATATTATTGAAACATTTGGACTCATCATGACCATATTTCCCACAAAAGATGAAATGTCTGTCAGTCTTCCCATTTTTATATTTTTCTCCTATGTCACCATTAGGAGCTGAAGTTGTCTGAGTAGGTTTGGGACCCTTGTTTTTCTTGTTGTTGTGGAGAAGATGTTGCTTCTTGGGATTCTTTGGTTTATCTTTATGTTGGGATACTAAGGATTTGTTGGAGGTACCTGCAATGTTGGTCACTCCAAGTTGTACAAGCTTATCTTGCTCTCTAATGAAAGAATCACAAAAGGACTCAAGAGTGGGTTTCTTATAAGATTTCCCTAGAGCCTCTCTCATGGCATAAAAGGTATATATAAACACAAAATATGCACTACCTAGATTAGAAAGAATAATATAGATGCATCACTCTTCCTCCAACTTTATGTTACACTCTTCACATAAAATTTTAAGTGTTTTAAACTTAGATAGATAGTCTTCAATGCAAGAAAAACCATTTGGACATAAATTCAATATATGATTTTCTAATTGATGTGCTCAAATAATATTGTGTTTACCAAACACAAATTCAAGCTTTTCCCAAGCTTCATCACGGTCATTAATTTCTTGAAGGTGGAACCTTAAATCAGTAAAGATGGACAATTCGATCAGTCCATGTGATTTGTCATTATTATTAGCCCATTTGACTTTATTTTCATCATCAGTGGGTTCTTTTTTCTTTCCTAAGGTAATCCGGTATAGGCCTTTACTTCTTAATAAATCCTCCATATCAGATTTCCATTGAAAGTAATTGGTGCTAGTAAGAAAAATATCACTGGAATAATCCATATTAAATATGTAGATAATGTAAATTTAAAAACTAAAACTACTAATCTAGATGGAAATATCTCAAAAAAATAGGCGATTTAAAAAAAAAACGACATTGAAAACGGACTTCGGATGTGAAAGTTATGTCATTTAAACAAAATCATAAACGGTAACCAAAGAGCCACGTGGCAAGTAGAAGTTGGTCCACGTGGTGATACCCCTCCAAATAAACTCACTTTTACAAATAAGTTTCTTTATGGAGTGTCTCACTTTATAAAAAGAAGCAGGGATCACTTTTACAATGAAGTTACTTTATAAAAGAAAGTTGCGTGCAAAATAAATAAATTTAAAATAAAATATTAAAGATACTTATAGTGATTTACTTTTATACCTGAAGTGAAATACACTTTACAATGGATGCATGAATTTTTTCAAAAAAAGTAACAAAAATAGACTTGAACTCAAGACCTCTTACTTAATGAGACAACTTTTAACCAAGTGATCTAGCAAAACATATTGTATTGTTTAGGAGGACTAAGGGTGTTTTTGTTGTTTTTGTTGTTGTTGACGACATTCTTGGAGAGCATGCTCATAAAAAACTCTTTTTACATAAGAAAAAAATTCCGCTTCTTGATGATAAAAAGGGTTAGATCTCGGTTAGCTTACCCGAAAAATGCACATTTTCCTATCTGTTTCTGATTTTCCGTGATTACGCAGGGCATGGGAAAAAGAGTATACACAGATATAAAAGAGTAGAAACCCATAAACAAACAATATAAAACTGAAACAAAATCAAAATAATACTCTACAAAGATTTTAAAAGGGCGTATTCAGACTTATACCTCTGGATCTGATTGAAATTGTCGTATCTTCGGAAAATGAAAACATTTTCGAGTGAAATGAAAAGCGTTCTTAACTGAAACGAGTGCTTTGGATGTAATGGAACAATCCTATCAGTCAGGAAATGTACAAAAATAGAAGAAATTGGAGATGAGGTAACTCGGCTTCACAATCTCGATCTACAACGGGAGCGGGTCTTCAAATAGGCTCTGATACCATGTTCGACAAAATAGGTATTCCAACAAAGGACAAACACCTTCAATAACCACTCACACAACTAGATCAAAGATCAACACACCGATGTTTTGATGTGGTAAAACCCCTATGGGGAAACATCCACGGCCCCAGCTAACCCGGCCACTTGGAGCAGTTTATTAATGCAAAAGAAAAAGATTACATAGAGATTTTAAAAAAGATTTTCTCACAATTGATCATCGACAAATGACCCTCCATGATATTTAAATATACATCATGGACCAATCGAGTGTTAATCTACAGATCAATGTAACCATTAAGATCGAGGAGAATATGAACCGTCGGATCACTCTATGTTGGTAACATATCGTGATTGTCGGATTTTCTAACTACAAATGCATACTAAAGAAACACAATTTTACCTAATGACACATCAGACCAAGTAGATCTTAACTAACTCCTAAGTGTCTAAATATCCTAACAATAACATCTAGGGACTTTTGTTTATTCTATTTATTGATTTTTATTAATATTTTTTATGTTTTTAAATATTAATATAAAATTCCCCGGATGGGGTGACACGTCGCGCAATAGTGCCACACGAGAACCAGCCAGGACGCGGCATTAATGCATCTACCATCCAGCGTCCCCTCCGACTTTAAGTTGCCATGAATATTAGCAGGAGCATTCAAACGACGAGGCCCCTCGCGGGAGGGAGGACTACCAGCCAACAACGCACTAACCAGCAGGCCTTAATGGCCATGGCGGTCATGCTAGCACTAGTTCTCATTGCCCAGGTCGACAGAGCAAAGCGCCAGTCACTCTTAGCAACTTTCGCTCCACTGGAACAGCAGAATCACCACCGCTTCTTCGCCAATCCATTAGAATAGTGGCAGTATCCTGTGACCTCGCTAGTATTTTGGAGCCGAGCAACCTTTCGGGGAAGCACTCTGGCACTCCACCAAACCCCCACCATGCCTAGAGAACGAGGGAATCCATGAAGGGGAGCAACATGGTACACTGCGGAATCACGGCGACAACGGAAAAAGAACTTCGAGAAAGCCATAGCAATGGCAGCCCGACGAAGGAACAAGACGCCACGAACACCTCCAATGGCGTATGTGGAAGAAGTTATTCCAGAGGAAGGCATGGAGAGTGTCCCTGAGCATATGCTGTTTACAGTGCCGGATAACTAGAACCCGCCTTCGGATTTTGGTCCAGACAGTAAGCCTCCAATTGCACGCATATTGGCCGGTCCCAGTGCCACCCACATCGAAGAGCCTTTCCCCACCTGCTACGTCGAAGAGGAGATTCCTCCTGAACCACCCAAGGAGGCGATGTGGCAGGCACACAATCAACAGGTGCACGGGCATCAGGAAGCAGCTGAAACCACCCCCACGGAGTCAATTGACAGCCACAGCCAGGAGCATCCATTCTTAGCAGACTTGGGGTGCCTCAATCTCATTTTTGAGATGAGGAGCCTGTTGGATGACTAGATCTTTCGCCTCACGCGAATTGACCAGAGACTTGACATGCTCTTCGCGGCTCACTCCATAACCCTTCCAAAGAGACAATGCCCAACTTGCGCACGAGCCTATGCGTTCCCAGCAGGATGGTGGCAGCCCGAGGACGAAGACAAATGCGCAGGCTCAAAGGTCAATTGATGCTCAGAACTGGAATTTTCTTTTTTTGCCATAAGCTAGGCTTTAGGCCAGTTAGTTTTCAATTTCCTTAGAACTAGTTCATGACATCCAGTTACATTCCTATGACTGATAGTCCTGGTTTCCTTCGGGCAGGACGATGCACTGTCAATTTTGCTAATTTTGTGAATGGGGTAACACATGGCAAGGGATGCGCAGCTGTCCCGGTTTCCTGTTTAGGCGGGACAGCTGGCATCACAAACAGCTACTGTATTTTGCTTATAGTAATATAACAGGCTCCACCTTTTTTTACTTAAAAAAAAATATTAATATAAAATTAATTTAATTTAATATTCTCTTAACATTAACAAATTAATTATTTTCTTCACTAACGAAATCTAATACTTACATTTCCTTATAAGAAGATTCATAAATTTAGTGGTAGAGTAAAAAAACATAAAGCCATTTAAAACAAATTGTGTATATTAAAATTCATTATTATTAATGATTTCATTTTCATATTTAATAATTTAAACTAAATTAAATAAATTTAATTATTTATAATTTTTAAATAATATATTTTTTAAATACAACTATTATAAATTGAATTATGAACAATTATTATAACATTATTGTTAAAAAAATACCCACGGGGGTTTGGTCTAGTGGCCAGTGAACGTATTGTTAAGGCGTTTGTGCTGTTACGCGGGTCACGAGTTCAAACCTCGATTTATTCGGAGGCGTGTTTGTGGGTTGTGCGCTTCTCCCTAGGGTTTATAAGGTAGGCGGCAAGATTCGACCTCATGTCACGCGAGTACGATACTGTCGTCATTGTTGATTCCCCTAGTCATAAAAAACAAGACATTATTGTTAAAATAAATAAAAACAAATAACATTTCATAAGAGTAATTATTCAAATTAGTTTTTTCATTCATTAACCAAATCCAATATTTTCATACAATTTAATACAAAATCAACCAAATACAATACTTACCATATTTTTTTAATAGAATATTCAACTAATACTTACATATTTTTACATACTTTTTTAATAGAAGATTCATAAAGTTGGTAATAGAGTTAAAAATTGTAAAACCATTTCATCCAAAGTGTATAGATCAAAAATTAGTATTATGATAATGATGATGGTGATTAAATTCCATTGAGACCAATTGGTCTATCAAACATTAAGAAGGTAAGAGATCACTTCAATTTCTTTAAAATTGTATTTCTATTCTCAAAAAACATTGAGAGAAGCATTCCAACATCACCATAGTTTTGATGACTTAGGAGGTTAGGAAGGTCTATATTGTGGAAAATATTTTTAAATTGGAATCTAATATGGGTATAGGCAACGCAATATAAAAGGAAGTGTTTTCCATCTTCTACCCTATTAGTGTCACAAAGACATGGCATATTTTTTCATCCCATGGTATTTTGGGAACTGCCCAATGCCCAGTTTCACTATGTAGCTCGTGAGAGTTTGTTCTTAAATATATATTTGTTATATTTAATAATTTAAACTTAATTAAATAAATTTAATTTGTTATAATAGTTGAAAAATATAAATTAATAAAACATTTGGAAAAATAAAAATATATAGTAATTGTGATTTTAGTAAACAATTATATTATAACTTTGTCTTTTAATCTTTAAATAATAAGAATTAATAAAATAACATTATTATTACATCATCATTATTATTAGTTAATAATTATATCATAATGTTATTATTACAATATAGGAAAAATACATAGTTATTCAAATCACAATCATTTCACTCACCATATTTTTGTATTTTTGTTTCTAAACATGTTTAGTTAACATATTGTATCTTGCTAGACAACAAACAATTCACCTTGAATAAGAGTTAAACAATATATGGTATTAATGGTTATAAGTTTTTGTAATCACAATCCAAACTAAACGATTTCATTAAACTAAAGTTAAACATTATATCAAAACTCTAAATTTAAATGAGTGATGCATCTCTAATTTAATTTAAAAATAGAGTAATCGTTAATAATGTTAATCATTATCATACTCATAATACATTTTATAAATCAAACAACAATGACGTCAACATGATGTAAAAAAATATAATATGCATGAGTGATATACATATCAATATGTACATGTCATATATACATCTCATCAAAATCAATAAACATGTCATATATACATTTCAAGTCAAATATACAACAATCAATATACATGTCAAGTACCACTTCTAGCTAGGTCCACCACTAGAGCTAGAGGCATCAATGCCTTTGCTACTAAACGTAAAGGGTATATTAGTACTCATATTAGATAAAAATGATGAAAGGAGAGATTGACATATCTCTCTATGAGGATCATGTGGAGGAGGAGTGGATGGTGTAGCTAGTCACACATGTGGAGGAGGAGGATCTATGGAATATGGTGCAGTTGGTGACACATGTGGAGGAGGAGGAGCAGGAGGAGGACTAGGTGGTGGAGGGAATGCCAATCGGTTTGGTGGAGGACCAAGTGGTGGAGAATAATGTAGTGGAGGATCAAGAGCATCATCCTTAGAAGATGATCTAGATGAAGTGGAATGAAAATAATTCACCAACCTCTGGATGAGGTTGAGAGAATAGAAAACATGACCCATTAGTGGTTTCATGTCACAAGGAATGGATGACGATATGTTAGATAGCTCTAGTACCTATAATATATCTCTAACATGTACAAGTGTCATTCCCTGCCTAATAATCATACCACAGATGTGATCTTCCACCTCAATTCAAACTTTTCAACCCGACGTAGATGGCATGCCAGGTCTATGCACTTGAGGTTGTTCAAATACCTCATGCATCTCCTTATTGTGTTGGGGAGGCTTGTCGCCCACATATGTGCTAATATATGAAAGAAAATAGACAATAATAATTAGATAATTGAAACAAAATGTTACAATAAATTGCATGTGCATTAAATAAGACAAAAAAATATCCAACTAGATTTTTCAAAACCTAATGATAATATTACCTCTATTGTTCAAAAAAACAGGTATTACAATAGAGGATGAACACCTTTAGTAACCACTCACATAACCAGATCAAATATCAACACACTGATGTTTTCACGTGGTAAAACCCCTACTGGGAAACATCCACGACCCCAAACAACGCGACCACTTGGAGTAGTTTATTAATGCAAAAGAAAAATATTACAAATAGATTTTACTAGAGAGTTTCTCACAATTGATCATTGGCAAATGACCCTACATGCTTTTTAAATAGAGATCATGGATCAATCGGGTGTTAAGCCACAGATCAATGGTCGTTAAGATCGAGGAGAGTATGAACCGTCAGATCACTCTATGTCGGGAACATATCATGACCATCGGATTTCCTAACTACAAATGCATACTAAAGAAACACACTAAGAAACACACTTTTACCTAACGACACATTAGACCAAGTAGATCTTAACTAACTCCTAAGTGTCTAAATATCCTAACATCCCCCCTTAAGAACAACTTGGGATAGGATTGAAGTATTTACAATGATGACACAATAGGAGAAGGAAGGAGGCATTAGAGCCTATCCCCCCTTAATGACAACTTCCTGAACTCCTAACATAGATCAAATTTTGGAAAAATTCGCTTCTGTAAGAGACTTTGTGAAAATGTCTGCAACTTGATCTTCTGTAGGACAAAATAACACTTCAATAACTTCATCTTGAATGAGCTTTCTGATGAAGTGCATTTGTAGCTCGATGTGTTTGCTACGATGATTTTGAACTGGGTCTTTGGCGAGCTTGATGGCACCACACCAAAGGTTGGTCGAACATTGTTGTTGGAATCCAAACTCTGAAAGGATTTGTCAAAGCCATAAGGATTCCTGACTTGCATTTACTGTTGATCAGTACTCTGCTTCTACTGAAGAAAGTGCAATAGCTTGTTGTTTCTTATAGTCCCAAGTGACAGGTCCTGAACCAAGGTTGAAAACATAACCTGCAGTAGACTTTCGATCATCAGGGTCGTCGGCCCAATCTGAATCAGTGAAACCAACCAATAAAGGAGTCCCCCTGAACTGTAATGTATCCCAAATTGAACTGTACCACAGACATAGCGAAGTATCCTTTTAGCTGCTTTCCAATGGATTTCATGGGGTGTTTGCATATACCGAGCAACAAGACCAAAAACAAAGGAAAATTCAGGACGAGTATGAGTCAAGTATAATAGGCTACCAACTAATTGATGGTACAGGGTGGCATCAACTTTGGGATAAGTACAGGTGGCAGTAAGCTTGATTCCAGATTGGAAGGGAGAAGCAGTTGGTTTACAATCATCCATGTGAAATCAACGAAGAAGGTCACAAGCATACTTAGACTGGGAAAGAAAAATTCCTTCATTGGTTTGCAAAACTTGGAGGCCAAGGAAGTAGTGAAAAAAACCTAAGTCTGTCATTTCAAATTTCTTCTTAAGGCTGGTTTTCACATGGTTTAAAAGTTTTGAGTCACTACCAGTAAGGATAAGGTCATCAACATAAAAGATAAGGATTATGATATGGCTTTTTACTTTCTTGGTATAAACATTAGGATCAGAATGGCATCTAGAGAATCCGATGTCAATAAGAAAGTTGTCCATTTTGGCATACCAAGCTCAGGGAGATTTCTTAAGACCATAAAAAGATTTCTTAAGGTGACAAACAAGGCTAGAGTCATTCTAGACATAGCCAGGAGGTTTTTCCATGTAGATTTATTCTTTCAAATCACCATTCAAGAAGGCGGATTTAACATCCATATGATGGACCTCCCATTTATGTGAGGCAGCAAGGGAAAGAACAAGGTGGATGGAATTCATTTTGGCTACAGGGGAAAAGGTTTCATTATAGTCAATCCCTTCAACTTGGGAAAATCATTTGGCAACTAACCGAGCCTTATGTATTTCAATACTTCCATCTGATGTATACTTAGTTATGTACACCCATTTACATATGACAAATTTTCTTCCTTTTGGAAGAGGTATAAGATCCCAAGTATTGTTTTCCATTAAAGAACGATACTCTCCATTCATTGTTGTATCCCAATCTGGATGACCTAAAGCTTCTGCAAATGTCTCTGAATCACAAGTCTCTGAAACTTGAGCCAAAAGAGAAGAGGCTCGTTGGAACTATGAACGTGTTCGACGTTGATCTGAAGGATCACCGACAAGATCACCAGTTGCTTCCCGTGTTGAACGGACCCATCTAGGAAGCGGTGGAACTAGTGCGAGTTCAGGTTCAAAGGACTCATATGTAGGAAGGTGAGTAGGCGGAGGTGAATTTTCATCCTCACTGTCATCATCTGAAGAAGAAACCAGAATAGGAACAGAAGAAGGCACAAAGCTAAATATGGCTCACAGGCCGAAGAAGGCACTACCGCCGAATTAGGCTCGCAGGCCAAAGAAGGCACAAACGCCGAATTAGGCTCACAGACCAAGAGATTTTCATCAAATTTAACATCTCTTCTAATAATAATTCCATTACAATGTGTTTGAAGAAGTCTATAACCTTTGACATCTTCAGAATAACCAACAAATATACACTTCTCACTTTTAGGCTGCAATGCTTTCCTTTTCTCATCAAGAATGTGAGCCCATGCTATACTGCCAAATACACAGAAATGACTTACATCTGGTTTAATTTTATTCCAAGCTTCTTCTGGTGTTATATTTTTAATAGCCTTTGTGGGAGTGCGATTTACTATGTAATTTTCATTGTTGATGGCTTCTCCATAATACTTTAGACTTAATCCTTTAGATTGGATCACACAATTAGTCATTTATTTTAATGTGCGGTTCTTTCTCTCAACAACACCATTTTGTTGTGGTGTATATGGAACAATGTGTTGCATTTGGATTCCCTATGTAGTGCAGTAACTTGTAAAATTATTGTTCACATATTCGCCTCCATTATTTGTTCTTAACCTTTGAATTTGATGTCCAGATTTCTTTTCTACAAGAGCCTTGTAGGCCAAAAACTTGTCAAAAAGTCTTCTCTTAAGTTTTAAGAAGTAAACCCAAGTACCTCTGGAAAAGTCATCAATGAAAGTTACGGAATACTTTCACCCAGAAAAAGAAGGAGAAGAAAGTGGACCACACAAATCACTGTGAACAAGTTGCAAAGGACCCAAGGCATGCCAAGAGGCACGTTTTTCAAAACTATCCCGATGATGTTTTTTGAGAACACAACTGACACAAACACCATCTCTGCATGAAACACGAGGAAGACCAGTCACCATCTGTTGATTACATAGTTTTTGCAATGAGTGATAGTTTAGATGACCAAACTATTCATGCCAAAGTTTGCTCAAGTCATCGCTGTGAGCAAAAAAAACTGATGAAAAAGATGATGACCCAAAGTTGTCAAACTTGTACAACCTGGTAATATCATCAACAATTCCAGTTGCAAGAACATGCTTAATATATTTTAGATCCTTGATTACAACTTTGTGAGGTGAAAACTCTACGGTTTTACCTTCACCTGAATGAGTGATTTGATATACCGATAGAAGGTTACAAGAAAGACTTGGAACACACAATACATCATTGAAATGACCATTTTCTACTTGAATTGTTCCAGATCCTTCAACACTAAGAGAGTTATCATCACGAACAAATATTTTCTTGGTGTTACATTCATTTAGAGTAGAAAATATGTCTCTATCCTTAGCCATATGATAAGATGCTCCAGAATCAATAAGCCACTTATCAGAAGTAGAAGTAGAAGGTGTATTGAAGAAGAAACCAGAAGCAGAAAGTGCATGTCCATGAGAAGAAGAAGAAGAAGTAGAATCAATATTGATGTTGTGCTTCTTCATCGTTGCTTCTAAAGCTGCCATCTTCTTGAAACATTTGGACTCATCATGACCATCTTTATCACAAAAGTTGCAATGTCTATCAGTCTTCTTATTTTTATATTTTTATCCTTTGTCTCCATTCAGAGAAAAATTTGTCTTAGTAGGTTTAGGACCGTTATATTTCTTTTTTTTGTGGCGTGGATGTTACTTCTTGGTATTCTTGGGTTTATCTTTCTTCTAGTAAACTAAGGCTTTGTTGGAGGTACCTGCAGTGTTGATCACTCCAAGTTGTACAAGCTTATATTCCTCTCTAATCAAAGCAGCACAAAAGGACTCAAGAGTGGGTTTTTCATAAGCTTTCCCTAGAGCCTCTCTCATGGCATAAAAGGTAGATACAAACACAGAATATGCACTACCTAGCTTAGAAATAATAAGATAGATGCAACGCTCTTCCTCCATTTTTATCTTACATTCTTCACATAAAATTCTGAGTGTTTTAAACCTAGATAGATAGTCTCCAAGGCAAGAAAAATCACTTGGAATCAATGTCAGTACTTGATTTTCTAATTGTTGTGCTCGAATAATATTGAGTTTACCAAACATAGATTCAATCTTTTCCCAAGCTTCTTCGGGGTCATTAATTTCTTGAAGGTGGTATCTTAAATCAAGAGAGATGGGCATTATGATTAGGCCATGTGCTTCATCACTCCTATTAGCCCATTTGGCTTTCTTATCATCATCAGTGGTTTCTTTTTCCTTTCCCAAGGTAATCCGGTACAAGCCTTTACTTCTTAATAAATCTTCCATATGAGATTTCCATTGGAAGTAGTTGGTGTTGGTTAGCAAAACATTACTTGTAGAAGCCATATTAAATATGCAGATAATGTGGATTCAAAAACTAAAACTGGTGATCAAGATGGAAAGAGCTCGAAAATTTATGTGGTTTAAAAAAAAACAGCACTGAAAACAGACTTTGGATGTGAGAGTTATGCCCTTTTAAAAAAATGCATAAACGGTAACCAAATGACCACATGATAGTGTAAGTTGATTTATGAAGTGACTCACTTTTATAAAGAGAAGTGGGGATCACTTTTACAATGAAGTTACTTTATAACAGAAAAGTTGCATGCAAAATAAATAACTCTAAAATAAAATATTAAAGCTACTTATAGTGATTCACTTTTATACTTGAAGTGAAATACACTTTACAATTTTAGGATGAACTTTTTCAAAAAAAAAGTAACAAAAGAGAGACTTGAACTCAAGACCTCTTACTTAATAAATAAAATTTTAACCAAATGATCTAGCAAAACATATTGTAATGTTAAGAAGGAGGGTTGGGGTTGTAGTTGTTGTTGTTGAAGACAGCCTTGGAGAGCATGCTAAAAAAAAACTCTTTTCACACAAGAAAAAAAATTTGCTTCTCGATGACAACAAGGGTTAGATCTCGGTTAGATTACCCGGAAGATGCACCTTTTCCTATCTATTTATGATTTTTTGAGATCGCACAGGGCACGGGGAAAAGAACATATGCAGATCTAAAAGAGTAGCAACCCAAAAATAAATAATACAAAACCAAAATAAAACCAAAATACTACTCTGCAAAAATTTAAAAAAATGTGTATTCAAGCTTTATACCTCCAGATCTGACTGTAATGGTCGCATATTGGGAAAACAAAATCCTTTTTGAGTGAAAAGAAAAGTGTTCCTAAATGAAATGAGTGTTCCAAATGCAATGGAACAATCCTCGCAGCCCATAAATGTACGTAAATGATAGAAAATGGAGATGAGGCAACTCGGCTTCACAATCTCGATCTACAACAGGAGCGGGTCTTCAAACAGGCTCTAATACCATGTTCGACACATAGGTATTCCAAAAGAGGACAAACACCTTCAGTAACCACTCACATAACTAGATCAAATATCAACACACCGATGTTTTCAAGTGGTAAAACCCTACGGGAAACATCCACGGCCCCAACCAACGTGACCACTTGGAGTAGTTTATTAATGCAAAAGAAAAAGATTACAGAGAGATTTTACAAGAGAGTTTCTCACAATCGATCATTGGAAAATCACCATCCATGTTCTTTAAATAGAGATCATGGACCAATCGTGTGTTAAGCCACGCATCAATGGTAGTTAAGATCGAGGAGAGTATGAACCATCAAATCACTCTATGTCAGAAACATATCATAACCGTCGAATTTCATAACTACAAATGCATACTAATGCATACTAAAGAAACACACTAAGAAACACACTTTTACCTAACGACACATGAGACCAAGTAGATCTTAACTAACTCCTAAGTGTTTAAATATCCTAACATCTATCATTTGGTGGCTCATCTATAATAAATAGGATGTTCATACATCATCCCCAATCCATTCCCACGTACAGGTACTATTTAATATCAAGGACATGATTTTTCTCTCCAGCGAAGAAATCACATATCTCTCTACTGATTGGAGTACACAACCACTCCTATTGGCCCCTCTTAGGAAGCAATTGACCCCATATGAACATACATGCATCAATCATACACCTAGGAGGGAAGCAAGTATTGTCGGTCAATGAGATGAAACCTCTCAAAAAATATTGTTAAAATCTCTGACACAAATGGGAAGAATAACCTCCCATAAAAAATAGAGTGACAATGATCTAATGCGAAACAAAACTAGAGAGAAAAACTCTACGACCACCTAATCAGTCGAGGCCTCTGAACTAAACTATCTACATAGCACATCAATGAGAAATTAATGCACTATCAATCAGAGGTAAAGTGTGCTAGCATAGTGACAATAAAGAATATGCACCTAACCTCCTCTGCACCAAATGCATCTATCAATAACTAACCACCTGTTAGGGTCCTAACCCGCACATAGGTAGAACAATATATTCAAATGTAATAAAGGTCAATATTAATAAGGCCTTGCAATAAAATAGAATAAGTCAGATGTAAGAAGACCTAATAGAATCTTCCACTTCTAGAAGGATCTTCCTCTAGATGCTTCTTTTGATAGACATATTTAGTATAAATAAGAGTCGAGGGTATGAGAACCCTAGCTTGGATATTATTGTAATAGAGCTCTGCTCAAATAAAGGTTTCCCCCTCGAAGAGGCCCATGAACATTGCTTTCAAAATCAAAGTACGATTTTTGTTGTTATTCTTATATCATTTCAGTGCTATTGTGGTGAATGTTCTAGTTATATTGTTGTTATTCTGTCGTTTCTAGCATTTTATTTCTGTTCTGCATACTTTTTATATCTGGTATATTACAAGTGGTATCAAATCACTTTCCTCAAAAAAAAGTGTGGCTTAATTTTTTTTTTAGGGTAGAGATGTATTACGGCATCTTTAAGCCACAAAGATCTATCATTACACGCATAAACCTGCGGTTGAGGGATTCATACATGCAGGAAATACAAGTGGTACTTAAGTGCACATCTGTTGGCCACCCTTGTAACCCCTGTTGGTACCCATTTGAGTGGTAGCGCATCAGAAAAAACCTGTGTATGGATTGGCCTAGATTACCTGAATCCCTCTTTAGATAAACCGATCGATCGCCTGACTGTTATAGTGTCACTGAGAACAACACTCGGGAAAATTCTCTCTAGTACCTGGGTAGTCGGGTAGTACAGCTAAGGGTACATTCTATCCTCCATAGTTATTTCCCTGAGATATTGGGCCAAGTACTACTGTTGGACCCCGTACGTATATCAGAGAGCTATAGCACAGGGCAAACCCTTGTCTGTAGAACCCTTCAATACCTAACCCTTGGGGATAGAAACATAAACAAATTAAAACAGACAAGATCGATTTTTGCGCAACTGTGTTTGGGTTGCCAAGTAAATACACATTTCTTTCTGGTTAAGCATTTGGGCATTTCCTCTCTGCAGTATTCTTCAGACCAAAGTATAAATCCGCAGGTGTAAATAAAAAAAAAAACTGGAAATTTTTTCACCATTATTTGAAACCTATTCCATTGTATTCATCTCTTTTCCCTTATCACATTCATCCATATCATTTTTTGGCAAACTTTTTGACCCCGCCTACCCCTTTTCAGTTTCCCCCATCCTCATGGCCCATACCCATAACCAAGACTTGGAAGCTCGCTTCAACACCTTGCAATTTGGTCTCATCGAGACCCAACAAGAAGTGAAACAACTCAGTGCCAATGTTGTCGCCATCAATATAACCATGCAGTCCTCAATGGAGGAAATCAAACAAGACCTCACCACCCAGCTTGAATCTGTCTTTTCGGCACTCTGCACCAAAATGCATATCCCTATAGATAACCCTTCCTCTTCCTCACCTCCACATATTGAAGGTGACCATTCCTCTCATTCCCATAACTTTTAGAACCATCACTTTCAACGTGACCTACGCCTTTCGCGGGTGGATGTGACCAAATTTGATGGCTCAGACCCCATGGGTTGGGTAACCCAAATGGAACATTGTTTCTCTTTATACAGCATTACAGATGACTTGGCCAAACTCTGGTATGGTGTTATCCATCTAGATCAAGAATGTTGGCAATGGTGGCAATGGAGAAAAACTTCTCGTCAAGGGTATATTGCTTATGGTAGATCTTTATGAACGCTTGGACACTAACACTAACCATTTGGGTTGTTTGACAAAGTTGAAACAATCAGGAATAGTGGAAGACTTTATAGCTGCCTTTGAGCGCCTGGATTTTTGGACAGAGGGCATGTCTGATGCCTTTTTCCGAGAATGTTTTATCAATGGCCTCAAGGATGAGATTCGGGCCCATGTCCTCATGGCTCGGCCTCAAAGTTGGGTGGAGGCTACTAAAAGAGATAAAGAAACATAACAGATTGTATCTTCTCAAAACTGAAACCCTCCTTTATCCCTTGCCCTGAACTAATAAATCCCACTACTCCCTCAGCTTCACTAAAGATCCAAAAATTGACCAGGGATGAAATGGTTGAATGCCAACTCGAAGGCTTTGCTTTGTTTTGTTTTTTTTTAATTTTTTTTTTTTTTTTTTTAAACAGAAATGGTTATAGATTATATTAATGGGGTGGACTAGCCATAGATTCGATTACAAAATGGCCTCAAATTTCTTCGGACCTGCCTTTCTGAACAATTCTACTTCTATAGCTATAGACTTGTGAACTGAACTAGTTCCTGTACGCCTTCTAAATGAACTGGATTAAATTTAAATGTCGAAACTCCAGTCACTGTTTCAGCATATGTCTCAGTGTTGTTTCAGCCTATGTCTTAGCACTGTTTCAGCATTACAGTGGTGTTTCAGCATCTGTTCCAGCACTGTTTCAGCATATGTTCCAGCACTGTGTTTCGGCATATGTTACAGCATTGTTTCAACATTTGTTACAGCGGTGTTTCAGCATCTATTACAGCGGTGTTTCAACCTATGACTCAGCACTGTTCCAGCATTTGTTACAGCGGAGTTTCAACATATGTTCCAGCATTTTTTCAGCATATGTTCTAGCACTGTGTTTCGGCATCTGTTACAGCACTGTTTCAGCATATGTTCTAGCACGGTCCCTTTACATCGGTTCTGAATTTCGCAGGGCAGAGACAAGAAATCTCATAATTTCGGCTGCCACATGGCCCTATCCTTATTATAGCGCCTCTCTGCACAAGACTTCTCTCACCTGCCTCATACCTTCGCACCTGCGCTTTGGAATCCTCCCTGGAAAATTTCAGACTTCTGCATTTTCTGACAGGAAAACTCCGGTCGATTCCTTCTCCCCAGATTCTAAGGGATTGGTTCATGATTTTCAACTCCATTTATGTTGATGAATCCCTTGCCCAGGGAGGTGCCTCTGTTCACTTCGTGGTCTGCCAACGGATTAAGATGCCTGAGGACGTGGTAGAACTTCACCTCTTCGAAATCTTTCATCTGAACTAGAACCTTCTTATAATAGTGATCCAAGCCCACGTTTTTGGGAGCCTTCCTCTGATTGAGAGCATGGATAAAGATTCTAGATTCCCCTATGACAGCCAACTTTGAAATTGATAACCTTCTGGCCTGAGCCAGCCCCTGCCAGATTGCTAAAATTTCAGCTGTGTTATTGGTGTTCAGACCCAGCCCCCAGGAAAAGTTGAGCACAATTTTCCCTGAGATGTCGAGTAGGACCCCTCCACTTCCCGCGGGACCGGGATTCCCTTTCGAGGCCCCATCCACCTGCAGGATATGCTTCTCCAAAGAAGATCTCCACTTTAATAACTCTTGTTCCTCCAGCCTAATTTCCCAAGGGGAATAGTGTTTGTAAAATTGCTTGGTTCTGGTCAGGAGGGAGGAATCAAGCTCAAGGAACCAGACATATTCATCTTTGTTAGGGTTTACTTCATTGGTGATATTAGTTTTTGAGGCTATCAGATCACCCAGAATCGCTTTCACTTTGAGTGCAGTTTGGGCCGGCGTCCCTATTATTTCCCTGAATATCCTGTTGTTTCGCTCCAACCACAGTTTCCAGCAGACTACTTTCGGCACCCACATCCAGCAATGCTTTAGCAGGTTCAAATTGGTAAAAGAGAAGGGAGCCAAATCGACCCAGGAGGAAAACAAAGAGGTAACTGAAGAAGGAAGGGGTACATTCAACTGGCCAAGAATGAGATTCCAAAGTTCCAGAGAAAAGGGACAGAGGAGGAAGAGGTGGACAGAGGTTTCAACATGACAAGCACAGAGAGGGCATCGAGAGGGCCCTTCCCAGCCTCTTTTTGAGAGGTTTTCCCATGTAAGGATATTGTTGTGTAGAAGGGACCAGCAAAAGAGATCTAATTTGGGAAGGGAGGGAAGGAGCCAGAGATTTCTCCACATAGAGGGATCAGGGGCTACCCAGGGGATAGCTTGCAGGGATGCATAACCAGCTGTAGAAGAGTAACTGCCAGACGAAGAGACTCAACCTCTTTTGTCCTTCTTCCTGGCCGAGGAGGGGGAGCACCCTTGAAGAGCATCCAGGAGGGTTCGAGCTTCAGTTTCTAAGTGCTGCGGATAGTCCCCCAAATCCCACTTAAGCCAAGAGTCGTCCTGGTTCCAAGCTGAAAGGTCCCACAGGGTGACTTTTCTAAAGGAGTGGAGCCAACTCTTGATGTTTTCCATCCCTTCCGAAAAACTTAAAGGGGTCTGTCCTAAGATAGAGTCTTCCCAAAACTTGATTTTTCTGCCGTTCCCCGGGATCCAAAAAAGCTTTGAGGTGATCAAGTCAAGAGCCTTAAGGCAGAGAGAAAGGATGGGAGAGCCTTTTCTAGTCAAGGGGGGGCAATCGAGGCACCTTTCTTTGTGACCACGAAAATATTTAAGCCTTAGATATTTGGAGCTCCAAGTGGTTTTACCTCTTATCATCTTCCAGAGAATCTTACCTCCCATGGCCAGATTCTGAGTGGCCACATCTCTTACTTGCAACCCACCTTCCATCCTGGGGGCTTTAACTTTATCCCAGCTGACTAGGTGCCTTTTTTTCCCCTCATTCCTTCCCCCTTCCCAAAGAAATTTTCTCAATATGTTGTCTAAGTCTCTCACAAATCCTCTCGGGGCAAGGAGAATGGAGGCCTGATAGACAGGAAGAGAGGTGAGGACATAATTTATGAGGATTAACTTCCCTGCTTTGTTCAGTTGGGTTTCTCCCCAGGCCAAGATCCTGTCTTTCATCTTGTCCAACAGAGGCAGCCACAGGTTACTTCTGGGGGAAGTTTTAACTAGCGGGATTCCAAGATATTTAATGGACTCCCATGTTGAAGTTCCTTCCATTTCCAGCACCCTAGAAATACCGATCATTTCTATAGGAGGGCAGTTCCAGCCATAAATTTTACTCTTCCTCAAACTGATTTCGCTGCCTGAAATTTCAGTGTAGTCATCCAATTCTTTCTTGATTGCTCTTGCGGTGGACAGGTTGGTTTGGCCTAGAAGGAGCGTATCATCGGCAAATTGAGCATGATTAATTCTCTCAGCTCTAGGAGAAATTGAGAGGCCAATTAAGGTGCGTTGTTGCATACTTTTATTCAACTGAAAACTTAGCACAGACGCTTGTATGGCATAGAGTAGGGGGGACAGGGGGCAGCCATGTCTAAGTCCCCTTGAGGCTTGGAAAAAGTCATTCGGTCTGCCATTGACTAGGGGGGCGATCCACAGCTCCGCTATACAGGCCCGGATCCAGCGAACCAAATGTGGGTGAAATCCCATCTTGATCGTCACAGCAAAAAGGAAATTTAGCCTGACTCTGTCAAAGGCATTCGCCAGATCCATCTTGACTAACATTCCTTTCTCCTTCCTTTAACAACTTGAGTGGATAGCCTCTTGCACAAGGATAATATTGTCCTGGATTTGTCTCCCCTGGATGAAGCCCCCCTAGTTCTCCGGGATGATCCTGGGGAGGAATTTTTTTATCCTGTTTGCTATTACTTTGGTGATTATTTTGTACCCCAAATTGCAAAGCGAAATAGGGTCGAATCTTGAGAATATTTGGGCACCTTTCTCTTTGGGGATTAAATCTAGAAAGGAGGAGTTGGTGCTCCCTCCAATTTTGCTACAGTTCTGAGAGTTCCTCACCATTCTGACTAGATCTTTTTGGATGATATCCCAGCAGGCTATATAGAACCTGGCCGTGAATCCATCAGGCCTGGGGGCTTTATCCAGGTTCATAGCTTGGAGAGCTTTGCTGATCTCCTCAGTCATGATAGGGGCTATCAACCAACGGTTGTCATCTTCATTTATCAGCTTGGGGACCACCGTGAGAGGGTAGAGATCTGGTCTAGTAGGGGCCTCCAGCTCTTCAGTAAATAGATTTTTATAGAAGGAGTGGGCTGCACGTTTGATCTCCTCAATTTTTTTGTAGGTTTGTCCCTGAAATTGGATCTCTCTGATTGAGTTATGATTTTTCCGAGATTCTGCCTGCTTGTGGAAGAAAGAAGTATTTTTGTCTCCCGCTTGGAGCCATAGACTTCTCGACTTTAATCGCCAGCACTCTTCCTCTCTTCTAAGATCTTTGTGAAGCTTCTTTTGCAGCTCCAACTCATCGTTCAGCATCACTGGGGTGACTGGGGCAGACTCCATATGACGTTGGTAATTCTCCAGGGCCCTTTGTGCTTTTTTCCTTTCTTGCAAAGGGGAGGTTAGGTTCTTTGCCCAGATTTTGAGATCCACTTTGAGCCTTCTCAATTTCTCTTTCCAAATGAAGAAAGGTGATCCTGACACACTCTTCTTCCAGGACTCCGATACCAGCTCGAGGAAGCCGTCCAAGGAGACCCATAGAGGGCTGAAGTGAAAGGGGATCGGGCCCAGATTTTCCCCAAGGATAAGGGAAAGGGAGATGGGCTTATGATCTGAGGTGCAAGCTTGCAGGATTTCAGACAAGGCGAAAAGGCCAAGGGTTAAAAAGGAAGAGTGAACCAGGAAGCGGTCTAAGTGGGCTGCAATGTGCCCCGGTCCCACTCTTTTGTTGTTCCAGGTGAAATTTCCTTTTCTGGGTTTGATGTCCTCCAGATCCCAATCCAGCATAATGTCTTCAACCCACTCCCGTGTAGGGTCTCTTACGGGTGTTCCTCCTTTTTTTTCAAAGAGGGCTAGGGTGACATTTAGATCTCTGGCAAGAATAAGATTTTCATGATGGTTAGTAGAAAGGAAATTATTCAGAGATTCCCAGCAATCTTTTTTTTCTGATAAAAGAACCGGAGCATAAATATTAAAGAGGCTAACCTGATGTCCTGATTCACAGTGCAACAACTTCGTGAACAGCCAATGGATGGTGCTATGTTCTTCGATTAGGTCTAGCGTTGAGGAGTTCCAGAAGGTGGCTAGACCTCCTGAAGCTCCCCTGGCGCTAGCGGCTCTACCTGCTCCTTTTTTCCAGAAATATTTACTAGCCTGGATGGTCTTAGGCTCCTCCATATTCATCTCCTGGATTCAAAGTACATCCGAGGAAGTCATTCTAACTAGATCTTTGACAGTTTCTTCTTTTAGTTTACTTCCCAACCCTCTGCAGTTCCAGAAGACGTAAAGCATT